>JAJOZX010001572.1:705000-715000 GCA_023014485.1 Bathynomus jamesi
TCATATTAAAGCAAGCAAGTGGTTTAGGTGAAATGTACAATGTATGCCTGGGAAAAATTGGAAAATGGTGGCCTGAAACGGTAAAATTGAGTCATTAATAATTATTAATATATATATATGTATATTACCAAGTGTACAATTCCTCATAAATATATATATATATACATATATATTTTTTTTTTACTAAATGTATAATTCCTCGTCATTATTTCATGAGAAAGGAATTTTATTAATTTGACTTTTAGTAAATTTATTTTTAAATAAAAATTTTTTTTTTTCCTTCATAAATTTTTGCCAAAATGAATTCTTTCCCGAGTTTGGCAACATATTTCCTTTTATCTTCTTCGAAATATTTTTCCATTATATTATTTAGATAAGTTGATAAAATGGTGGGGAATACATATATGGCAAATGGAATTCAATGTCGAGATAAATGTAAAGTCACACACACACACACACACACACACACACACACACACACACACTAACGAAGAAGGGGACTCTGGAGTCATAATAAGTATGACAGGGACTCGGCAGCGTCCGGAGGTTAGTGTGGGTAACACTAGTGAGTAACACTAGTGGGTAACACCGTTTCCCCATAAACGAAATGAAGACACTGAGATTGTGTTCGAACCCTGATTATGCTGGTAATAATAATAATAATAATAATAATAATAATAATACAGGAGTTAGAGCAAAGGGTCGTATTATGCATCAGTCTGGTCTGAGCGCTGTGCCAGTCTCCGTCGTTCTCTCATTATCATCATCACATTCCAAAAAATAACGAAGAGAAACTCTGTTTCTTATCGATATCTATCGGTGTAAGAAACATGAAGTTTCACGAGAGGACATTTTGGACAGAATATACAGTATATATATATATATATATATATATATATATATATATATATATATATATATATATATATATACTGTATATATTTACAGAATGGCACATAAGTCACACTCGGTTATAATTAAAACGAAAGTCTATCTATCGGAGCTCACACTGACGTAATCGATTACTAAGGAAAGAATATTTGTCGAGATGGTCATAATATTTTGCGATTTTAATAATCAATAAATATTTCGAAACTTATCATAAACTTTTTACTTTGCTTGATTTTTTTTTGTATTTTCGCTTTAATTATAATCGATTGGGACTTATGGGCCACCCTGTATACATTGTCAGTTATATATATATATATATATATACGACTTACGATAGTGAAAAACGAAAACTTGTCAAAGTTTGTTAAGCTTTGTCACCTGAGCAAACATTGAACCTATCAGTAAATAATACTGAAAAGGTTTAGATCAGTGGTTCCCAACTTTTTCTGGTTCAAAGCACCCTGATGCCATCTGTCTCGTTTCACGGCACCCCTGAGGTGTTGCGTTTCCCATTATTCAACATCGAGTTCCCCCCCGAGCACCACGTAACTTCAAACTGAACCTCGAGTTTCCTTACGGACGTGATAATTTGTAAATGTTCTTGTTAAATTTGAAATTTGCATATTGGTCAGAGGTAAATTTGAATTTTGACTCGGTTAGTTTTGTGGTTTTCGTTAAATTTTGAGGAACCCCTAGGAGACCCCTTGCGGGGTTTATTCTCACTCATCGTCATTCCCATTCGATTCCGCGCCCAAGAAATGGAGAGTGAGAAAATAAGAATCTCAAACGATGCATTTTCAAATCGGTCTGTTCCTATTTGATGTCATTCTCATTCTCAGTCACGACCTTTCCTACTTTGGTTCGGGACTTCGGGTTAGGTTAGGATTAGGATTGGTTAGGATACGATAAGTTAGGTTCTGATTGGTTAGGCTAATGTTAGGTTAATGATTGTTCAAAAATTTAAAATAGGTTAGGAAATATTAAACATTCTCACTCAGCGCCGTTTGCCGCGAGTGGGAATGTAGTGACATTGTTTCCCAAATCAAGAAACACTTTTCCCAAATGTGATTTTTTTTACTTTTATACATTCTCACTTGTGAACCACGAATGCGAATGGGGATGCCACTGAGTGTGCAGTAATCCTCTTGCGGCACGCCGGTTGGGAAACGCAGATTTAAACAGACGCGATAAATTATGAAAATATTACGATAACATTCTGACAAGTTTAAACACGTCGAAAACCTTCTTCAAGTAATTACATAATATTTACGTGAAGCATCACATTGACTGAAATAAATGCGTGTACACTCAAAATAAATCCTTCTAAATTTAGAACTTATAACTTCTTTCTGACGGTGAAGAGTTTTCTTCTTTTGGGTATCAAAGTTTTTTTGTCAGATGTTATAATAACTTGTTTTAATGATACGTAACATCTTTAGATAGAAGAAATTCTCTTTAAAATTTCTTTTTGGAGTGATTTGAGACAAGAGAAGATAATATTTCTTTGTAAAGAAAGTTGCCGGAAATCTTTGTTTTCTATGATTAAATCTTTTACAGAAATTTCAGTTCTATTAATTTGGGAAAAACTTATAGCTCTTTCTTTGTTGAATATAGCAACATGCCAGTGATATTAAATAAGATAACATCTTATCTAAAAGAATTTTAGGTAGGACAACACCCAATAAAACCTGCTGTGATATAGGGAAAAATGAAACTTAGTGAAGCGCATGTTTTTATGTTAATAACTTAAAAGTAGGAAAGTACTTGAAAATTTGTCCGTGGCATGAGCAGAACAAACTTTTATATACGTAGTTTGAGGTACAGTAATTCGATCGAGTCCTTTAAAAAGAGACTAGATGTTTATCTTGCCTTAAACCCCCCAATTAGCAATATTGCATTGTAGAAATTTCAGTCGGGTTCTCTCATCTTTGTTTTAAAATTTTTCATTTATCTTAATTTTTTTTTTTTACATCCTTTAATCTTCCTCCTTAAACAGACAGTCTCGTAGGGACCAAACAACCGGTCTGTTGCTGTTTGGTGTCCTTTGTATTTTTTTGCACATATTATATTAAAGTTAAATTCTGGAAACACTTTTTCTATGTTTTATATATATATATATATATATATGTAGGGGATGATGATGGATGTCTGCTCTATGTTCGTTTATACACGTCTAAACGACAAGGGTAATCTGCACCAAATTTAGTATACACATTAAGGGAGAACCAGGAAAGGTTTTAGCAACACACCCGCCCCTTCCCACATAAGTTGGGTTTCGGAGGGCTTTTGTTACGCAAAATGCAACAGGTGTTGTAGTATATATATATATATATATATATATATATATATATATATATATATATATATATATATAAATTATTTCACGAAAGTAATATGGTACAAAGAGCAATGAACATTGGCAATACAGGTTTACCGACAGATGACAAAGAAACACTAGGAGGAAAAGCTGATACAAACAAACACAAGGCGCAGGAAAACGAAATACAGGGAAGCACGCTACAGCAGGAACACGAGGCTCAGGACATCACAATACAGGAAAGCGCGCGACAGCACGCTACGCTACAGGGAGATGCAAAAGTAGCCTCAGACCCTAACCTCATCGATATACAATTGAAGTTAGCACCCAGAGGTCCGAAAACGCATCCTAGAGAGGCAGATGGAATATTTGAAGGCTTAAACATAATTCAAAGACAGTAAATTGGGAAAACGTCAATAAAGATTTAAAGGAGGTAAATTGGGAATTGCTACTTCACGAGAAGACTCCACAAGAAATACTATGTATAATAGAGACTGAAACCAAACCTATAATACTGAAACATATTCCAGAGAGAGAGAAAAGAAAACGTAGCAAGCTCGAGAGGAAAATCAGGACACTATTCAGGCAACGAATACAAACTGTAAAACATCTCCACAGATGCAGAACTGATGCAAAGAGACTCAAACTAGAGAGGAAACTTGGCGAAATAGAAATGGACCTAAAGCAAACATTCATACATAAGACAAACGAGGAGGAAAATAAGGTAGCAGAAAACATAAAAGATAACCCAAAATACTTCTACACGTTTGTGAAGAGGAAAATGCAGTGTAAGGAGAGTATTGGTCCGTTGATAGACGGGGAGGCTGAATACACAAATGACCCGAAAGAAATAAGCGAACTGCTTAGGGAATTTAATTTAACTCTGTGTTTAACACCCATAAGTCCGAGATGGAAGTGGAAAACCCAGACGAATTTTTCGACATAGATACGAATCAACCAAGAACAAATTCCGGCACAAACCTATTAATGGACTTCGAGTTCACGGAAGGAGATCTAATTACGGCCTTATCACAGATGCGAAACAATTCAGCGTCAGGGCCAGACACATGGAGTGCCACGTTTCTGAAGAAATGCAAAGAAAGTATTGCCAAACCGCTATACTTACTATGAAGGAAATCACTCGACACAGGACAAATTCCACTCCCCTTAAAGAACGCGAACATTGCCCCTCTATTTAAAGGTGGTGACAGAGCAATGCCCAAGAATTATCGGCCAGTGGCTCTCACCTCATAACCTTATAAAGTGTTTTGAACGTATAATTAGAGGCAAAACTACCTACTAGTCACCTACAAGAAAAAGACTTATACAACCCAAATCAACATGGCTTCAGGGCTGTAAGATCATGCCTATCACAGCTACTAGACCACCAGGAGAAAATATTGGAAACATTGTGTCGAGGACAAAACATAGATGTAATATATACGGACTTTGCTAAAGCCTTCGATAAATGTGACTATGGAATCATAGCACACAAACTTAAGAATACATGAATTACTGGAAAGCTAGGAAGGTGGATATTTAATTTCTTGACGCAAAGAACACAAAAAGTGGTGGTAAACAGAGTTAAGTCGGAAGTCTCGGAAGTCGTGAGCTCTGTCCCACAAGGTACAGTATTAGCTCCCTTACTGTTCATAATAATGATTGCAGATATTGATGCAGATATTAAGGACTATCATATCATGCTTCGCAGATGACACAAAGATATGTAAGGAAATATTGAATGAAGGTGACATAAAAAAATTACCGAATGACATTGAAACATTATTCCAGTGGGCAGAAAACAATATGAAGTTCAACGAAGAAAAATTCCAACTTCTAAGATATGGTAATAACAAGGAGCTACAGAAAAATGGGTACAAAACTATGCAAGCCAAACAGATAACACCAAATCCACAAGTCAGGGATCTTGGAGTAATAATGTCGTCGGATGCAGGATTCAGAGAGCACTATAACATCAAAATTACAACGGCTAGAAAAATAATGGGAATCATGTGGAGGAACTTCCGCAACAGAAAAGCAAACATCACGCTCAAATTATGGAAGAGTCTAGTCCTACCAATAATTGAGTATTGTTCAGTACTCACAAGCCCACACAGAAAACGAGACATTGCGAACATTGAAGCTATACAAAGGACTTTTACGTCTAAGATAGAGGAAACGGAAGGTGAAGACTAATGGTCTCGAATACAATCCCTGGAACTCTACTCACTCGAAAGAAGGCGCGAGCGGTACACAATAATATACATATGGAAAATACTTGATGACTCTGTCCCTAGCCTTAGAAATGAAATATAAACAAACTGGAATGAGAGAAGAGGCAGATTTTGTACGGTCGCAGCTGCGGTGGGACAAGGGACCATGAAAACGAGGATGGAAAATACCCTCAGAATACGAAGTCCAAAGCTTTTCAATGTCCTACCAAAAGAAGTGAGGAATCTCCAGCACACCGACCTGAATAACTTCAAGAACCAGCTGGACAGATTCCTGTGCAAAGTCCCTGACCAGCCATGCGTGGCTGGCTACGAGGGCAGGAGGAGATCAGACAGCAATTCCCTCCTTCACTAAATCCCGCAAACGAGGCGGGATGCTACAGAGGGGTCGACCGCAAGTCGATCCTGTACCGTCGTTCAAACTCACCTAAAGTAAGTAAGTGTATATATACTCTGTGGTATAGTGGTCAGCATCGCTGACTTCGAATCCAACCGGCCACGGGTTCGATTCCTGCCGACGGCAGGCGGCGCGCAACTTACCCATGTGTTCATTCTTCCATACAGTAAGAGAAAATGGGTTGGTAGATAAATGGGAACCCTGGATAACCAAGTGGTTAAGATGCTGACCTGCTGATCGAGAGGTTATGAGATTGAGTCCGTACGAGGACTTTGTAATTTCTAACCACCCGTGGTGGGTTGTGGTTCGGATTCCACGTTAAGCAACAAGCGTGACCTTCGTCGGAATAAACATTTCGGGCGGAAGCAAAAACCATAAAGAACGAACCAAGATATATATATATATATTTTTTTTTTTAAATTGGGGTTATTTAACCTCCTTCGCAACATCTAAGGTCATATGACGGAGGGACCTACGGCTTTACGTGGGATCCGAACCACGGGTCGCTACATAATCTGGGCGCAGAGGACGGTCTCCCATCCAACTACTACCCAGACCCAATGTCGCTTAACTTCGCTGATCTCCGGGAAGCGGTGTTACGACATCGGCCACGACGTACCCCCTATATATATATATATATATATATATATATGGTTATAGGTTAAGCATTTGGTCTTAAAAATGCCACTCTACGATACACAATTTATACCGTAGTCACTGCCAGAGGCCACACTAGTTCTTTTGAGCTTAAATATTACCCAAAAGACTTAATATCAAATTCACTTTACTAAAATTTTCCCTTTTCAAAGTTGAGACACTTAACTGTGAGAGACTAAAAAGCACAACACATAATTTACAATTTATTATGAATAACACTAAAGCGGATATGACAGTTTATAAAATGGCATTATAGTAAAAAGCTTAGCCCAACTTTCTACTAATTTATGAACCAAGATTCCTGAAGGCTCGTTAAGGGGAGCAGTAATACACAGTACAGCACCGGACACGGGAAGTAGTCCTTCGCCATAGTCTTTAAGGGAGCCCTAACGAACGAGCCTGTGCTACGCCACCCGCTGACCCGAAGTTCAGATCCTTACACAATGCGTAACCTTAACTGCCGACAATACGGAACTTCAATTGAATACAAAAATCCAGGGCACGATTTTCCCCATTTGGGAAGGATGGTCGGCTTACTCTAGGGACGGTCAACAAAACAATCAACCCGCACCTTAAAATTAATGAAAATCTGAACTAAATTTTAAGTTAAAATTTCTAATCAAACTTGTTTTGTTTTACACCTAAAAATCCTGGGGTTCACCAATGAACTTATAAGAATTCATAGGGACGCCACAAGTTACGTCATACACACTCTCTCTCTCTCTCTCTCTCTCTCTCTCTATATATATATATATATATATATATATGTGTACACTAGAACTCCCGCTGCGTCTTGCGCACCAAATGTCCACCGAAAAAATCTAGGGAGCAACTGGGAGGGGCGGGTGTGTTCTCCCTTAATGTGTATACTAAATTTGGTGCAGATTACCCTAGCTTTTTAGGTGTGTATAAATGAACATAGAACAGACAGACAGACAGACATCATCATCATCATCATCATTCCCTACATATATATATAAACCAACAAAATGAGTCATGCTCAGAATGAGTTGGAATCAAACTTCTGTCGCGAGAATTGGGATCAAATAAAAATTGCATTTTAATTAAGACGATTTTCTTATTTTATTACTTAAGGCGATCCTCACAAGATGCTTTCTCGTCATCATCACCATATATATATATATATATATAATATATATATGTGTGTGTGTGTGTGTGTGTGTGTGTATTTATGTACGTGTGTATGGATTTATTTTATCTATTTTCAGTCTGTGTTTGTAATTTACTTTTATCTTATAATAACTATTTAAATTTTTTTATTATTATTATTATTATTATTATTATTATTTTTATTATTAATAATAAATAAATTTGTATTTTATTTATTTATTTATTTAAATTTGCTGCTAAAAGTTACGTTCTTTGAATATTTTATCTGTAGAAAATATATATATTATTTTCGTTAGCTGCATACGCTTCGTTATTATATATATACTGTATATATATTATTATTCTTCGTGTGTCTAACTTAGCCTTCGCGCATTCATGACCTTTTATAGTTTCTCCTTCTGTTTACTGTCTGTATACGTGCCGTGGCCTCATGCTCAGACTTTCCCTTTACATAAACTGAACCAAAAAGGCAAAAATATTTTTACTGAATTTCGAGTCATCCTTTTGTGCGTTATAAAATAATATATTTGCAAGTCACTTGTTATATATATATATATATATATATTCTCTAACTCGCTATCTAGTTAGTATAAAAAAGCTATATAACAGTTATAGGTCTAATTTATTGGCACGAACGGGCATATATATACTTATAAACTAGGTCACATGACCAAGGAGAACTTTCTTTATTTCATTATTTCGACGCTTTAAACCGGCAAAAAATTAACTATTTGCGACTACAAGATCTCGAAAGTAATAAACGACTTATTAAAAATTTAAAATTGACTGAGACTACATGATTCTACATCAAATATTAAGTAATTCCGTCATTTCTGCATTTTACCGAATTTTCTTTACAACCTCGGTAATGAAACGAAAATTGCCGACATTTTTGCGACGCATTAATTTCTGTTGACGTTACAAACCTATTAATCTTTCCTACATGACATTTGCGCATTAAATCATTGAAATATTCTTAATTCAGTTGCAGGAATCGCCGCACGCGGGACTCGCAGTTGCATGAAGATCTCTTGCGGCAAGGAAATAGCTCCCATCTGCAGCAGCGATGGCGTTATCTATCCCAACATGTGTGAACTCAAGCGAAGAAACTGCAGAGCAAAAAAGATCTCACGTACGTTTCTTCTATGTTGTTATGTTGATCAGGATTCATGTAAATTTAACGTAACTGATACGTAGATGGCATGTGGGTATTAACTGTATTCATACCTGTTCTATTATGGGTCAGATATTATAACTTTAATTGGGTGCGATACTTAGGGAATTAAATATACGATTATAAAGGACGTGACGTCATTTTACAAATATGGCGTAATAAAACACTTTTGAATGATGACTTGATAAATCAAAATAATCATTAATTTAAAAATAATAATCTTACAAATTTATAAAATTTATCAAATAAAAGTATATGTATATACGTATATATATATATATATATATATATGTACACAATTATTAAATACATAATTTTGATTATTCTGAAAACTTAATTATATAATAAACACAAATTAGGAATAAATATTTATATTAAATTAAGTACAATGAAGTAATAAATAATTCCTTTATTATATTATTATTATTATTATTATATTATTATTACAGCTGATAATATTATTTCTCATCTGAAATGTTCCTTGTATACGTTGTACCATTTTCTGAGATTTAAATTAGCTTTTCAGTTAAAGTAAAATATACCCTATACATTAAAATAATACCCCAACATTTGGGGTACTGAGATTATATAGCATTATATAATATTATATAACTTTAATATTGTATTAATACTGAAGAGGAAGAAGAAAGAAAATCCCCTTATACAAGTTTTAAGTTTATGGCTTTACTGGGCTCCTGTTTTACCCGCACGGTATTCCTACATAATTATGGTTGAAGCAAAAAATATTATATGCTGTAATTAAATCACGTGGTTTCTATGCTAGTCATAAAAAACTTAAATCCTCTTTCAAGGAACTTATATCCCTCTGTATATCCTCTGCTGGAGTCGTTAAAAATATATATAAAAGTTATATGGCTTCAGGTTCCGGTCTTGTTAGAAAATAAATCATGATCACCTTGCCACCGGTTGCCAACTGTTATGCAGTTCGTTATTTCACTGCTTGGACTTGAAATAGGATAGTGATTCACTGTATGTATATTATATATATATATATATATATATATATATATCGGGTGGTCCGAAAAAAATGACGCATTTTTTAAAAATTAATATCTCAGTAACCCCCTTCCTTATCATGACAATTTTTATATGCAAGATACTTTCAAACTTCTTTTTTTGAATGCAAGAAACGGAATTCTGATATCTTTTATAGTTTTCTCGCAATTAACAAAAGTAACAAC
>JAJOZX010001572.1:720000-882500 GCA_023014485.1 Bathynomus jamesi
AACATCACCAGAATCCACACACAATGGAAAAGCTGAAAGCATCAAGTGAATAAGAAATTTCTGAAATGTCAACAGATACTCTGTCCAGAGTACTGTAAAATTTTGTTGTTCGTGTGCAAAGGGGTTAATGAGCCGAGAGAACTTTACATAGAGCATGTTTTGCACTAGGGAGATTAATTCCCCATGTGTAGAGAATGTATAGTAAAAATTTCAGGTTTTTATCTCAATTACTAAAACATATACAAACCTCTTAAAGTGTCAGATGTTTCAAAAATCATCCGACATATGTACCTGCACATCCTCTCTCTCTCTCTCTCTCTCTCTCTCTCTCTATATATATATATATATATATATATATATAGAGTGTATAATTCCCACCGTTGATGGATTTAACTTTCACAGATCAT
This sequence comes from Bathynomus jamesi, assembly GCA_023014485.1. NCBI lineage: Eukaryota > Metazoa > Arthropoda > Malacostraca > Isopoda > Cirolanidae > Bathynomus > Bathynomus jamesi. The sequence continues at coordinate 720,408 of JAJOZX010001572.1, forward strand.
TGAGAACATAATTAAATAAATTCATTGATGCTACACTTCGTACATCTATTCGGCGCGTTATCATCAGGTCGTCGAGCTGCAGTACGTGTGTCTTTATTTAGAAAAATTGTGAAAAATCTCTCGTCATGAAAAGAAGATGAAGAGAAATTTATCTGGTAACTGGAAATTCTATTGGTATTTAGAGAGAGAAAGAGAGAGAAAGAGAGAGAGAGAGAGAGAGAGAGAGAGAGAGAGAGATAAAATAAATAAGTATGCCAGGATTAGTTCCCACTTATTGCCATTCTCATTCCCATCTACGGTCCCGAAATGGGAATGCTTGAAGTGGGAATTCCGAATTTGGGAAAAGGGTTTCCTGATTAGGGAAAGCGTAAAGACAGACTATTACGCAATTGCAGACTTGAGAGATATTTTATGTCAAAATTTTTAACTTAAAGTGGGAAATTTTGTAGTAAGAATATTAATGGATCAATTCGAAAATTGCCTCCAATGAGACTCACATTTTATGATATGGAATGGGGAGATGAGCACAATGCTTGTAAATAGAACAATGTTCCACGCACTATTTCACTCAAAATTGCGACTATTATAACTCTTTTTCCCTCTGTAAAAACAAAAAACAAAAACAAAAAATAACTTGATGAGGAGGAAATTAGATTGTCATTTTTTAAATAAATAAAAAATAATTCTATTATTTATTAATAGTTAAAATTTAATTATCTTAATTGTATACTAATATAGTTTTTCTTAATTTCGAATATTACTTCCTTTAGAAAAAATATAAATTTTTCAAATTGTTTTCGATAGTCTTTTTTTTTTATTAACTTAAATATGCATCTTGGCTACAATGGCGACCTTTCTTTTAAGGAAATGTAGGTAATTGCATTTAGTACAGATTTGTTAAATGTGGAATAATTCTTTGGAATGGGGTCGAATGCCTGAAAGTTTGGGGTAAACTAATTGGATGGATATCATAACGAGATAAAAATAATGATAATTAACGTATTAACATGCGATAATTAACATATTAACGTATTAACGCAACGAGGTGTCGTGAAATGTTTATCGTGTTTCGTAAAATTAACAAACCTAATATGAAAGATGGCATTTGGAGCTCAATGAGTAACATCGTTTCCTTAAAAGCGAAATCAAGATACTGAGGTCACTGGTTCAAATTCCAATGATGCTAATAATACTGTAATAATAATAATAATAACAATAATAATAATAATAATAATAATAATAGTAATAATAGTAATAATAATAATAATAAAGGAGTTAGAACAAGGGACACATTTGTTGGCCTGAGCGCTGTGCCAGTTTCTGGCCCTCCTGACTGATATTTGTCAAGAGTAACCAAACTTGCAGTATAAATGTCAAGAGTAACCAAACTTACAGTATAAATGTATGACAACCCCGTACATTTTACGGAGTTTAAGGGAGGCCTGGAGGAGGCAGGGGGAGGTGATCTCGCGCTACAATTATGAACAAGTTTGATGATACCACTGACTACTGTTCATTTCCCACAATTGCCACACGAGGCGCGAGAGACAGCGGAAGTAAACGCTTCCCGAAGAACACTTACATCTAAAATAACGGGAAAATATGAGTGTTGTTGGTCATGATAGGAAGTTCTAAACCGGAAGTACAGTGCGAACGATGTACGATAAAGTATCAAGTATGTGAAGAAAATACTTCAAAAAGCTGTTCTACCATAAAAGAGAGAGAGAGAGAGAGAGAGAGAGAGAGAGAGAGATTCTAAAATGAAATATATTTTTAAATAAACAAAATTTAATTAACAAAAAAAAAATAAAAAATAAAAATACAAAAATAAAAGTTTACCTTTGAAAAAAAAACCCAAACAAAGTTACGTATTCTTTAAATATTTCAAACAAAGAAAACCGAAACAAGTGACAAAACAAATGCGCAAAATTTTATACGTAATAAAAAAAACTAATTAATATCCCGTTAGAAGTGTAACAATTATTTTTATTTTAAATAATCTTTTAAGGTAAAAAATTCAAATTTTAAATAATGGTCCGAACAGACGCGGATCATTTAATACCACAGTGTACAGAATGTCAGTGCGTGCATGACGAAAGACTTCTAGGAAAAAGTGTATACTTCAGTTAGGCCCCTACATACACCATCCTATACATGTGTCCATTTTATTTACTTTGGCCATTAGTTTGATATATATATATATATATATATATATATTATATATATATATATATATATATCGCTCACACTGCGAAGCAATTAGGAACTCAATGGACAAAGTATGATGATATAATGGTATTTCGTTTTGAGCGAAGAAAAAAAAAAGTTGAGCGCTAACGACCTTACTGTTACGATACCATGCACTGTGCATTCTTTGTCAACCAATCATCGTCTCTGTTTTTTATGACGTCACATCATCATTTTGTTAAATGTTTTTAGTGAATGGAAAAAAGAGAAAAAAGAAGAAAATAAAAACTTTATTCCTATTAATTAAAGAAACCAAAAATGGAGGCACAAGATACTAATTTCGCATTGTTTATATATATATATATATATATATATATATATATATAGAGAGAGAGAGAGAGAGAGAGAGAGAGAGAGAGACTAAAAAAATTCTGTCAGTAAATTTGGAACTCAAAAAATTTCTATATTAAAAATCAAGTTGAAATTTTTAGATTTAACTAATTTTTTTTATTTATTTATTTTTTATTTTTTTTGGTGGATTTTTGTTTGTTTTAATTTAATTATTTATTTAATACTTTTTTTTTTATCGTTTACCCAAAAACGAAGTTGTCGCTACATTAAAAGTTTCTTTTAAAGAAACAATGGTTAAATTAATTTGGAGCCTTGAATTAAATTAAACTTTAATACACACACACACACACACACACACACACATATATATATAAATATATATACACGTGTGGGCATCTTGGAGGAGGCATCGACTTTTTAAATGGATATAGTTAAAAATTAATTACCTAAACCTAGTTTAACCCAAATTAACCTTATTGCCACCAGGAACCGAGAAGGTCATGATAAGAATTTTAGAAACAACTGAGGGCTCGAAGGGTGGTTTCTGTTAAGTCATTAAATATTGAGATACTCACTAATCTACCCTAACCTAACCTAACCTTAACTAATCTAACCTAGCGTAACGTAATCTAATCAGAACTAAGCTATCTTTTTTGCAAGCAACAGAGACGCTTCTAAAATCCTTTACGGGTGGACCTGGAATTAGATTCGCATTTAAGAACTTCACAGTTGATTTGGATCATGAGTTCGGGTAGAATAATACTCTTAGACTTGGAATAATTGGGATATGAAAGATGTAGATTCAAATTTCAATTCCAATTCCGACTGTTTTTCACGTTATCTCGTGAGACATCGGTTGTAACTGTAATTATTTAACCCTTTCGTGCTCTGTGTCACTACAAATTTTACTCTAGTAAACGCCAGACGATTTATTCAGTTTCGGGAGAGCCCCCTTGGGCACTAATGGGTAATGGGACCTCCGGTGCATTGGTTTTACACGCCCTCAAGGCATCTCCGCTACTTCTTCTCTTTGCAAGGAGTAGAAAATTGTTGAAAGAACGGGACCAAAATTTTTGAAACAGTAAACTGTAAATAGTCTTCAATCATTATCGTCTTTGGTACGATTAAGAACTGTTACATGTTGTTAGAGAAATCTGTAATAACAAACTGTAACAACAAAATAAATGAAGCTTTAAAACCAAAACAGAAATAATTATTTTTCATTACAGGAATTGTTTTTATTTTATTTTATTATTTTCGAAGTTAAATTATTATTATTATTATTATTATTATTATTATTATTATTATAAAAATGAAACTATAACATATTTTTTTAAATGCTTCTTAGAAGTCGTCAGGTACAGTTTGTCTGTCTACTTGTGTGTGTGTGTGTGTGTGTGTGTGTGTGTGTGTGTGTGTGCTATTTGTGTAAATGATCAAGTATGTCTAATTAACATTTGAAATGAGATGTTTAACACATTTTCCCAATTTTTGGTGCAACGGACTCCCTTTTTGATCCAAAGTTCTTGACCTTTCACCCAAATGGCTTCGAATGGGGATTTTAAAATTTTGGACACACTGTAGTACGGAACAGGTTAGAAGGAAATGGAACAGACAGATTAGGAACAAACAAATAAATAGATGACCTTAATTTTTAATTTTTACCTTTATAAACACTTTAAAATTTATTCTCAAAATGTCATAATACCGTTACAATACTGGTATAATAAATAGCATTTACGCAGTTTTCTTTTTAACACGTTTATGAATTAGATTAACATGATCTTACACTTACAGTTACATGTTAACAAAGACCCTAAGATCTATTCTAAGTTAACTCAAGAAAGAAGCAAATAAAAATACAAATATTGAGAACTCTTATTTATACCATACTTACACTTATAAGCGTGTAAAGCTTTCACACAGCTAGGAATAGTAATAATAGCAACGTATATAGAACGGATAAGATTCTCCAGCCTCCGCCAGCTACTGCAGACAGAAAATTGGTGTGAAAGAAGATTTATAGGAAAGTAAGAAAAATTATAATGAAGAAAATAGCTTCACTTTTCATTCACATCATGGGTACGCTTATTTCTGGTACCCAATTGCTCGTTAGAAAACAGTGGGAAAAAATGGATAGCGTGACTGATATATATTTTGATTTTTGAGGGAATTTTGCAACACATTTTTAAAACTATGAAATTCTGCTCTAGTTAAGTAGCATTCTTGTAGGTGAATATGTCTATTCAGAGGTTTCGACTCTCCACAGTTCCCATCAAGCTTTCCATCTTTCCCAATGGGGTATCATTTGAGAATTTCCAGTTTTCTGAATCCAGACCAGACCAGCGCCTCCTACTACATTTGTGTGTGTGTGTGTGTGTGTGTGTAATGAGTCATGTATGTAGTAATTATTGTGTATTTTAGATATTTCATTTGCAGGTAAATTGATTATAATAATAAGATTTTTTAATACTAAAATTTAATTTGTAAGTTTGGTGCCCTTTCGCACAAAATAATTTATATAAAAATATCTTTAACTCATACGTGCAAGTAAAATTTAAGATATATTTCCTTTGGCTATTAAAGATAGTGTTAATTTCTGATGAAAATTACTAATTAATGTGGAAGTGAGGTTTCTACAGCTTCACTTAGGGTGAGAACACGAAATATCCACTTGTTAATAATATGATACCGCTTAAATAATTATTAGTTATACGAAAAATTGTCTACTATTTTCGGATATTAATAAATATTAAGCAGTTCTTTAGTTACCCTCCGATTACGATCCAATGAATGTTTATAATGGTTATTAGAAAATGGTTACATGTACGGCTATAATTATTTTTCTTCCCCAAAGAGTTTATTCCTTTTATTTTATTTTTAAGATAGTTGCCCTTAATAATAGAAGAAAAAAATACTAGAGAAAACGGGATTTCTATTTGTATTTTTCAAACGATAGTTGTCATTAGGCTTGAACGTATTAGAAAATATTGATTTGAACTTTGAAGTGTGTTAAACCTTTAAAATGATTATTGAAGAAGAGTTTTACAACGAAATGAACGTTCAAATAAATTTCTAGAAACGCACTGAAAAATTTAGTAAAAATTTTGAGGAAAAAATTTTCGTCTTCATGCCATAGCCTACTCTTCTTTATTATGAACGCGAACTAAACCAGCCACTGAAATTGATTGATTAATTGATGTCACTCGATGGAGCAGTATCAAGATTAATTAATGAACAGAATAAAAGACCAATTAATCAAGAGAGAAAATTTATTGAAAGAAATTTCAGTGGAATGACAAAGCAGACACTTTCTGGTCTCAATGCACGTCTTTCACCAGCAGCGAAAGGTTGATTCGTTATAATTAGGCTGAAGTTGACGCACAAAAGTCAGATATTATGAGATTTTTCCTCTCTTTTTCAATGTAAGTTTCAGTGATAATGAATTTTATATATATATATATATATATATATATATATATATATATATATATATCTAGATAAAATAAAGTCCAAACTTGTTTGGAAAGACGAAGAATTTTATTTCCATCTCCAGCTGATCATTTTGCTCTGTGACTGTCTATACTGTCTGTTCTCCTGCACTTATTTCTGCACCTTATACTCAGCTGCTCTTCCTGCATATATACATAGAGAGAGAGAGAGAGAGAGAGGGAGAGAGAATGTTGATTAAATTTAATTGTCCAACTTCAGTATCTGGAATGGAGCGTGGCGACCTCCAACTGCGAACTCCGGACCGTTAAACCTTAATCCCGAAGGACGAGGTGCCCCTATTTGCTCTTGCATCTCATCACGGTCATAAAAGAGAGAGAGAGAGAGAAGAGAGAGGAGAGAGAGAGAAAGAGAGGGGGGGGGTACACAATAACAGAGTTCCCCCTATTGGAAAGTCACTAAGTGTAAAGGCTAAATTTGTTTTAGTTTAAAGACTGACGACCAACATCCTGACTCCTGACTCCTGACTCCTCGTATAACTTCTTCACTAAAAAGGACCTAAACAATGCTTATATATGATAATATATCCGTCTAGCGCAAACTTCATTATCATTCTTACAACATCCTCAACATTCCTACATCACATTATAACACGAACCGCTTTTTATAAAGTTATTAGGACTTGTATAAACTTTGGAACTGCTTAATATATATATATATATATATATATATATACTTCGTTTACAGGAAATAAATCCCATAAAAAATTACAATTTACAATTTATTTTTGAAGGTAATAAATGACAAGATTAATTAAATAGTAATTAATTTAAAAACTAAACTTTACAAAAAGGTATTAAGAAATATTAGCTTTAAAAACAACACTACAGTCTAAAGTACAGGAAGCGACTGACATTGAGAGTCAATCATATATATGTGTATATAGCAGTTCCGTGAGTTGGTCTTTCTTCATACAAAGGGCAGGCTGGTGGCCCCACTTCTAAGCTTGTCTTGATGGAGGAAGGAATTGCTCTTTTGCGATCTTCATCGCACATCATAGTCAGGCACACCCGGCTCATCTGGTACCCTCCTGAACCAGGCGTCTAGTCTTATTTTGAAGAATTCCACGTTGATAGCAGTAATGTTCCTGATCTCCCTCGGAAGTTGGTTGAATAGTCTGGGCCCTTTGACAACCAAACCATTTTCTTTTAGAGTTGACGGTGTTCCTTGTCTGGCCTTTAGTCTGGGAACACTACACACTCTACCTTTCCTATTTTCCAGTTATTTGGGTTGTTACTGAGTTCAGTTTGAGGTTTGGTACCAGTTTTTCTATTATTTTCCACGTTTAAATTATGATATCTTTCTCTCTTCTTTCCAGTGAATATAAATTTCATTTATGAAGTCTTTCCCAGTATTTGAGTTCTTTGCAACCATCAATCTTGGCAGTGAAATTTCTTTGAATATCTTCTAGTTTATTAATTTCTTCCTTTTTATCTGGGGACGTCAAGACTGAGCAGCATTCAAGTTTTGGTATGATCAATATTTTCAGCAAGGAAGTCATTACTCTCTTGAGTCTCTTGTCCCTCTAAATCTATTGCTTTCTTACTTCTCTGAATCTCCTGTATATTCTCCTGTCTCCTGTCTATTCCTCATATCTTCTATATCTCAATAGCCGAAATTTCTCGGTGTCGAATTTCATGTTATTTGCTTCTGACCATTTGTATATGCTGTTCGTGTCCCTTCGTAGGGCCTCTTCTGCATTATTGATTTTTCTGCTGATTTTTGTATCGTCCGCAAAGGATGTTACTATACTGTTGTTGATTGCTTCAGTGTCTACGTTTGTCAGCATGATAATGAATAGTAGTGGGCCAATATATATATATATATATATATATATATATATATATATATATAGAACTACCCTAGAGTGATAACTTTAACTTCTGTAATATATATAATTAGATCGGGCATTCCACAGTGACTTACTAATCTGATGAGTAACGTCTCACTGACATTCCATTCACGAGCGAATAGCGAGCATGAATGCAATTTAATCGGATCACTTCCAAAGTTCCAACCCTAAATAAAGGTAATCTCTTTAAAAAGAGAATTTGTAACTCTGCGGTTTCGTATAATTAGGAGGAATTGAAGGTATAAATGGGGGTGGGTGGGCAAATACCCCTCGTTAGTGGTTTAAGGGGAGGGGTCAAGTAGGGGGAACGAATCCCCCTTATTATACGTACTTCCGGTCTGGTTTTAGTATAAATTTGATTAGTAAATAACCCGTCATTATGGCGGGCTTTTTTAACGTGTTAATCCAATGGCGGAAAGAAGAAGGGAGTCGTTAGGCAAACATGACGGAAATCGAACCGTGACAAAATCGAAACGTCCGCTAATATTTGGTTTAAAGGAAATTCCCTATTGATACAATACACGCTGTGATGGTTCACTTAGTCCCCAAGTTGTATTTCAGTTATGCGTTGGACTCTTTCCATACGATTACACATCGTGCTTCCTTTTAACGATATTTACCCCCGAGATATTTTTAAAAAATTATTTAATGACAGGAATGTGGTTTTAAGAAAAATCTAGTGAGAGAAACTATATATATATATATATATATATCCTTTTAGGCAGCTAAAAATATATTTTAAGTACATTTAATGCTTGGTTAAGCACAAGAAATAAATTAAATGTTAGGAGAATTTCATTTTCAAATACATTTTTTTTTATCACTAGGTTTTTAGGCCAGTCATCTATTTATTTATAAGAGAATTCGTAGTAAAACTGCAAATTTATCATTGAATATTATCGGCCATTTTATCTTGAGTTTGAATGCGGTGATTAAAGTAACAGTAAATATAAATAGCTCCTTTATTTCGTAATGTATTCATGTGTAATTTACATACGTACGAAAAGTAGGCTGTTAAATAATTAAAATATTATAAGCAGTTGAACTTCTCTTTAGAGAAAACAGGTTTTATTAACTATCTTTGCATTTTAATACTGTTTAAGTTCAAACGATAGAAAACGAACGCGTGATAAAATTGGAAAAAAAATCTCAAAGCTTATTTGAGTAAATTGAACCCTTTTTTCTTTACTTTACAAATGTTTTTATACTCCAAAATTGAGAGTTCTGTTCCATTTATGTAGAAGCAATTAAGAACACATACAGTTATACTCTTCTTACAAAGGAGAGTCGTGAAAAGGCAATGTGATTTAAAACGGTAGTAAAAACTGTATGTATAATAAGAGTGATACCTCAGAATGGTGAAATAGGTTCAGTTAAGCTTTTTCTACCTGACAAAAAAAAAATATATATATATATATATATATATATATATATATATATATATTGCATGCATATGACGGGCAATTAGGGCTCATTATGAAATATTGCAGTTATTTTTCGTTAATAACATATTCTCATTTGGGTTCAATTAAAATTTATATGCTACATTTTAGAAATGTGTTTCTGCAGAATTCTGCATAAAAATGTAAAGAAAACGACATTTCGTGCCCAGAAGTGGAACAAGAAAGAATTATCATACTACAGTATTTAATTAATAATAACTAACTGAAATGATAACTTGAAGATGTTGCTGATTGGTATAAAAAAAAACAAAAAAAACATCGCCTCATTCATATAATCTTATCAGATATAAAGAATTTAACTCTTTTTTAATATAAAATTAATTTTAACTTTATTAAACGCTTAAATTAATTTTAAACTTTACAAAATTTATTTATAGAAAAGTCGCCAATTTTTATTTTTAATATTCCAATAAATATCGTAAAAATAACGTTTAAAATAAATATTTTGTGGGCTAACTAAATTATATATAAATTTAATTTTGTATTCTTAAGTTAACAAAAAATAAGTATAAAATATAAATAATCCCTCATTTAATGATTTCCTACTTTAAATAATTTTCCATAGATCAGAAATGCGAATAAGTTCTCAATTTAAAATCTACGAACACACAATTTAATGGTATAAAAACATTAAATTAATTTCTATTTAACGTTTTTAGCCATGATTGTGAATAAGCTTTCAGTAAAAAATTTTACCATGTAATTAATGTTTATATTATATTCTTTATTAAATTATATCTTAAACGATTTGAAATGTGTATCTTTGTGTAAAATTGTGTAAAAAGTAAAGGAATCACGAAGCATAAAATTTTGTACTTCTGCAGTCACGCGTGAAAAGACTTTTTTTTGCTCCTGTTCTTGTTTTCATTACTTTTTTTTTGTTTTTACTGTAAAATAATTTTTGCTCCTCGTAACTTGAAGACAAATACAAGCGTTTCATGCATAAATTACGCTCACGATACGAATTATTTTTATATATGTACAGTTAGAAGTAAGTGTCAATTGTTTTGCGTTCGTCGCTCGGTCCGGATTAAGGTTACCTTTCTAAAAATGAGTTTTCAATGATATTTACTATCCAAATAAAGAAAATGAAAGAATTTTAAGAGGAACTAAAATATTATTGTCAATTACTACTAATAGTTTGTGTTCATAAGGGTTGAGTCTAGACTAGGAGTTTGATGTAATTTTTTTATTATTTCTTTCTTTCCACATTTAGTTAAACGATTAGAGTAGTCTATTACTAAATTCCATTCAAATTTTGAAGTTCATTTCATCCATTCATTGACATTCGAGTGACTTGTATTGAATGTCTAAATCAGGAACTCTTTTTCCGTGATTCTATCGCCTTCCCTCAATGACTTCTACTCACTAACTGTCATTCCATATAAAATCCATTGAACTTCCATTCACTGACTTCAATGTTTCGAGCCCTATGAGATTAATTCCGTGACTGCATAACTTCATTTTCTGATATCGCAAATGGGAACATTATTTTAATTTATTAAAAGAGATAACTCCAAATATTTTAAGGTTCATTACATATCAGTTTTGGCGGTTTTTAAAGTTTTTTTTTAAACACCCCGTTTCTTGTTTTTTGGAACGCACTCCAAGAATTTATTATTATTATTATTATTATTATTATTATTATTTTGATATGATAAGTTTTATTGGCAGGATATTAGGGGCGGATCCATCCAGAACCTGAAAGTGACCGGATTGCTGGCCGAGGGTCTGGGGGGCCGCCTAGGAGTCCAGCAGGATTAAGGGGCAACGCCTCTGATGGGAACTCAGAGGGCGGAGCCCCCGGAAATTCCTGGGTTTTAAGCATTTTCAGGATATTTTTGCATATATGGGACTAAAAAACAAATTGCAGTATGTTACCTACTTCAATATATATATATATATATATATATATATATATATATATATATATATTAATGCATTTAATATATATGTATATACAGGGTGTTTCAGGAGGAAAGGTCAATACTTCGGGAGGTGATAGTATCGGTCATTGTGAGAAAATAAGTTCATATGAACATGTGTCTAATTCTGAATGGTTACGGAGATAGAGCTGTTTGAATCTACAAATACAAAAGCATTGTTAATGGTAATCAAGAAAGAGAAACCAATTACTGTTTCTAACATTTAATGTTTAAACATTGGCATTTTGAATGGCATCAGATACAGAAATGACAAATTTGTTACAGTTTACAATACGTTTTCGAAAATCCCACCGTCAGCCTCAATGCACTTTGCAACTCGTGTGCGAAGATCGCGTGTTGTTCGTCTGAGTTGATCTTGACGTTCCTTTATGCGGTCAGCAGCATCCAAAATGCGCGCGAGCAATTCGTCTCGTGTATCCACCTTTCTTTTGTAAACTTGACTTTTCATCCACCCCCAAACAATAATCTAACGGAGAGAGGTCTGGAGACCTTGGTGGCCATTGAATGGGACCACCGCGGCCGATCCATCGACTAGGGAAAGTTTGATTTAGGTACTGCATCACCAGGCGGGTAGAATGTGGAGGAGCTCTGTCATGCTGAAAGTACATACCAGCGCGTGTAGCCAAAGGAACATCCTCCAATAGTCCTGGCAATTCATTTTGCAGAATTCTAGGTAACTTTGTCCTCTAAAGTAACAGGGCCAATCAGCTGATCATCGATGATACCGCACCACACATTGGCAGAGAAGCGATGTTGAAAATTTGTTTCCACAGTGGCATTTGGATTTTCGTCTGACCACCGATGAGAGTTAGAGTTACGAGTGTTGTTGATACCGTCACGGGTGAAAGTAGCTTCATCGTGAACAGTATTAATCGAAGCAATCGGCGATTAGCATTTACCCAATGACAAAATTCCAGTCACATGGCAGCGTCTCCTAGTTGAAGGTGTTGTACACGCTGTACATGATATGGATGCAAGCCTTCCTCACGTAACGTTCGCCATACTCTTGTGTGTGGTACACCGAGATATGTAGAAATTCTTCGTGAGCTAGTAGTAGGATTACGCTCTACCAACTGAAGAATGTTTTCCACTTCATCCACATCTTGTTGACCTTCACGTTCAGATGAAACATGAACGCTAGGAAGTGTACCAATCTCACGCAATGTGTTGAAAACCCTGGTAAACACTCTTCGATCCGGAATTCTGAAGTTCAGAAACCGTCGACGGTATTCTGCAACAGCAGCTGTTGCACTTCCATCGCAAAAACCGTAGACATACACCATATCTGCATATTTGGGATGTGTGAAGGTGTGTGGCATTCTTAACACTGTTTAAAACACCAAACAATGTCACTCACAACAGTCAGCTGTCGATTGGCTTATGTTACATGCTTACATTACAGCTTACATGGTTCAAGGTTATAGGGGAGGGAAGGGGAAGGAAGAGCTGCGCGCGCATCAGATTCAAACAGCTCTATCTCCGTAGCCATTCAGAATTAGACATGTTCATATGAACTTTTTTTCTCACAATGACCGATACTATCACCTCCCGAAGTATTGACCTTTCCTCCTGAAACACCCTGTATATTGCAGGCAATTGAAATTGCTGTTTTTGTTCAGAAAATGAATACTGATGTGTTTTCCTTTTGTCTAAGTTAATTTAAAATGTCTTTTTATACTTTCATTTAATGTTATAAACGTCTTAAAGACAACAAAGATCTTTCATTACACGGTCGCTTCCCATCGATGTTTATGTAAGCAAACTTGAAAGTTTCGTACTTTGCAAATTCTGACCGTTTTGCGCAAACTGCTCCAAACCGTTATGAATCCGCGCCTGGATATATAAACCCCATAAAATATTTTAATGCTCTTGAAGGTAATAAACGATAAGATAAATCAAACAATAATAAATTTAAAAAACTAAAATTTAGAACCGAGAGAGAAATAAAAGTAAGACTCGGAACTGAAACAAGTAATAATAAAAAGTACCCAATGCTAAGACCTAAGACTACAAAAAGTAATATATATATATTATATATATATATATATATATATATATATATATATATATAAAATACACGTAGCGGAAATATTATTATTATTATTATTATTATTTTTATTATTATTATTATTATTATTAGTAGTAGTAGTAGTATAGTGGCAAACTTTATACGTTCACCCAAACTACCTATATCATGCAGTTCAGTGTATTCCACTAAATATCTTCCCCCAAAATCTCTAAAAATAATTGAATTAAAAGTATTTCCTAATGTACTCTGTTCTGCCTCAACCTTCCATTTGTAAACGTAATCGTATAATTTGAACCCCAAATTACTGTTTTCCGCTCTGAAGTCTATTTATGATTTGTCACTGAGATACAGATGGCATTTTCAATTTTACTGAGTAATACCTTTGGATTCAGTCCAAATTTTTGTCTAAGGACTGTTAGAAATACATAATGGAGGATTAACGGTATGCAGGCGTGCCACCATTATTTCTTCTATTCAGTTAAAAAAAAAACAATAACGAATGACAAAAATGTTTTAATTCAAACCCCGCAGTTACACCGAAATATTTAAACCTGTTCCTTTGCACATTTGATTTCAGCTCTGGTGCTTCTTTCGCGCATTTTGGACCATGCGTCAGGGAAACTAATAAAAGCTCAGTGTGTCCAAAGACCTGCGCAGATAGCCCCAAAGACGGCCCGATCTGCGCGAGCGACGGCAGTGTTTACAACTCTACGTGCGACATGCTCTTGCGGACATGCGGGTAAGAATGTGGTACAGTCACGCCTTTTTTTTGTAGTTTTCTCTACTCGTAATAAAAGCAATTAAAATTTTTCTTCCACTCGTACAAAGACTTCAAGTGCAAAAGTTCATCGAAGGACAGACATTATCACTATTTCTTCTCAACAATAACACAACTTTTCTCACTATTAAATAAAGCTTTCCAATAATCCCAACAATAACCCGTTTAGTAGTAGTAGTTGTCGTTGTTGTTGTTTTGTTGTTGTTGTTGTTACGGGACATAAAAAGTAATTTCTATAAAGAGTTTGATTGAATTAAGGTTAAAAGTTTAGGGGTAACGAACGTTTTCGGCTTTCACTTCTCGCGATCAAAAATGGGAACAAACGGGAAAATAATCTAAAAACTGAATTCCGAAATTCAAAATATGCAGCAAAAATTCTCTCAGAAATGGTAATGTATATATATATATATATATATATATATATAATATATATATATATATATATATATATGTTTAAATCTTATATCAAAAGATAAAAAGGTAAAATAAAGGAGTGATTTTAAAATGGTTTTAATTTCACGTGAAAATTAAATCTTTAATGCGAAGGCCTGGACATAAATGAGAACAACATTACCCGATACTCAAGAAGCAATAAAACGAACTGTTATTTGACATCCCAGAAATAGATTTATGGTCAGCAATTAATCTGCTGAGGGGAAAGAAACCTAGCTTTAAGAATTTTTTTGATTTCAGTGTCCGGCAATTTTTTATTTTAACTTTCTGCACATGTCCAAATTTTAACTTGTTAGCTTGCTGAGTTTATTGTATTTCCTCTCGGGAATAATTTTAAAATTTTTATCGAGCAAATATCTCTTGGTGACCTTGTTTCCCGAGGGCGCAGAACTTTTGAAAAGTTTGTGAAAATATTTGGAGGATTTTTTTCTAAAACAAATCTGCGGAACTCGCGCATAAATTTTAAGGCCAAATTTTCCATATTTTTTTGTGTTAACTCTTATTTTAAGGAATTTGAATTAAGTGCTATTTCTTGAGTCACATATAAAACCCTCTATATAAACTCTTTGAGACTTAATCCAAATAATTGCAGACATTTTTTTAATTTAAATTTTATTTTTTAATAAAAATTTGTAAGTGTACATCTGTAACTTTATTTTGAATTAATGTTTCATTGCGAGTGAAATTTTTCACTTTTGCGAAATAAACTTTGTACGGGGGATTGCAATAGGCCTATCTTGTAAGCTGAGGATAAAGTAACACTGAAAATTCGAAATTATAAGTGGGCTTCAAATAAGCCGAGAAAATTGTGTGTATTAAATTGAAAAGGTCATCCGAGTGATAACCAGAGTCATCTTGAACAAACGAACCCGCGCGCGCAATAAGTGCAATAAAAAGTGGTTGCATCACATACAAATTGGTATCAGTAATCGGGAGCCTATTGCAAGGTATTAGTGGCATGGGTGTGACTCACTGATCCAAATAAATTTTCGGTACAGAGAAAAGCACAAACGCGAAAAATAGTGTGAAGTGTGAACATTGAAAAGTGTCGCCAACGAAGTGGTAAAAGTTTAAAAATAAATAAATAAATAAATGAAATTCGCGATGTCCATGAAGAGCGTGGACGTAAAGAACATGGAAGACAGTGCAAGTGACATTATTGACACCCAACCAAAGAACTCGGAGGAGATGAGTATAGAAAGGCTGGAAAATTCAAAAAGGATCCAATTATGAAAAACTCAGTGACTACAAAAGAACTGCACCGAACTAGAGAAAGAAATAAAGCGAAGAGGGTCAAAACCGGAAGACCTTGCGCTGACCACTCCGGAACTTGAGTATTGGGTCAACCCCTCGTCGGGGGATTGCCCCAGGAGAAGCTCCCTAGTTCCTTCTGTTCCGGAGGAAAGAGAGTTGTTGACGTAGGAAAGGGGCGATTGCGGACCCGATTCAGCGAGAGAACCACACCATCCACCGTACAACCCCAATTACAAACCGCCGGTAAGAGGTTTCGATCCGATGTTCCTTGGACACCCATTTTTCGCCGAGGTCCACGAACGAACGGGCACAAGGGAACCCAGGGACCTTCCCAACAAATCCTTCCGGCAGGGCGCCTACTCAAGACGCAGAGAAACGCTACACAGAAGAAGAGTTACAGAGGTATGTACAAATGGTCGTGCAGTTGTTAACTACATAGTACCCACTTGCCTCATCAGCGGGAACAGGTAGTGGACGAATCATACGTCCCGCAATGGTAGGGCCACTTGGAGGACGTGGGAACCCGGTCGCAAGCCCCACAGCTTTCTTTTCCACCTTGGCGGAAGTCGCCATAGATGAGAAGAAGCTCCACATCGTGTCCAAGATGAGTGCAGGTCCAGCACGGGTCCTGTTTGACACGTGATGGGATTCGAACCGCAAATTCTCACACCTGGAGATCAAGGAGGAAATCCTCCAAATGTGTGGCAGTCTTATGGACGAAACCGAAATCCGGAGGAGGATATATACCGCCAGGAGGGAAACCAGTGAGACACTCAAAATGTTTGCCACGAGATTGTTATGTTTAGGAAATGCCTTGGTTCAGACTAATCCTATCATGTGACCCGTCAAAGACTTTATGTTAAAGGATGCGTTCAAGTCGGTCTTATCTGAATACGCCCGAAATTTTATAAAAGAAGAGTCGTTTAGAGACTATAGGTTGGAGTCGATTAAGCATGCTCCGAACAATCTGAGGATCAGGATATAGGATGACGAGTTTTAAAAGAAGAAGCCCTACAAGACACAAGTCAAAGGCTCCGTCGGCTTCACAATCCGCCCACGTCTTGGAACTACAACTCACGACAACAAGAAGAAAGAATAGCCATGGCCATAAAAGAAGAGGGCAAGAGCAAAGACGTGGAGGGAAATGCCGTAGATAAATCAGACGCCATACACAAGTCCGCTGAAAAAGAGGTGCCGGAGAAGTATTATATTTGCCACCGGAAAAATCATATCGCCTGAAACTGTTATTTGAACCCGAAGAACAAGAAGGGGAATAGAGCAAAGTCAAGTGCAGAAAAAAACTCCAAGAAGAAAGAAACAACAGAAGTAGGCCGGGATCAGTGCCGGGTCTGCAAACAAATGGGACACTAGGCCAAATTGTGCCTTCGGCGAACTTTTCAAGAAGACCCAAGGAAGAGGCCTCCCACATAGCTACAGTCGAAATAACGATGAATCGCCGGCTGGGACTGATCGCCCTACCGGTATTCGTGGCTTAATAAGCTTTCGCTGCACTGGTCGATGGTGGAGCTTCAGTCTCACTGATGGCACGGGCTTTGTATAAAAAGATCGGGAGCCTTTCTTTGAAAGCTGCCGGCATCTTAATGTGCGGTTTTACCGGACCTGCATACCTATGTAAGAGAAAAACTTCGTTTGACTATCGGGATTAGGATCAAGGATTTTTCTTTGTGTGTGTATGCTTATATAGTACCAGAGGCCCCGCGGGATTTGATTTTAGACGTGTCGTGTTTAGAAACATACAAAGCAAATGTAGACAATCAGAAAAGAACAGTTACTTTGAACGAAGCAATAACCATACAAGGGAAGAGAGTCCACAGTGAAGAGTGTGCAAGAATAACTTTCATAGAGGCAATTCCGCAGGAGAAACAAAAGATGGCCGCCGAGATTCTCACGATGGAAGTCAGAATGAAACTCGAGGATGTAGCTCCCCTGGATGTTTATTCTCCGTTGCAAAGAAAATGCAGTGCAATTGCAATATGCAGTGAAGCAATTTGTAAATGTTGCCGAGCAGGATGTAGAAAAAGAAAATAAGGCTACTGATGATAAATCAAAATGACGAAGAATATCTTGGCGACAAAGGAGACGTCGTTGGCTTTCGGATGGAGGCAGAGAGGATAGGGAGGGTAGTCGACACGGCCGTTTGACAGTGACCCTAAATTGGATCAAATGTCACTGTAAAAGGAAGTCAAGCGTTCAAAAGTGACTTAGAAGAACGAATGACACTCCTCAAATATGTTCTCACATGCTCTCGGCTGGAAATCATTCTCCGACAAAGAAAAGAAGACCGTAGAAAAATGGCTAAGGGATTACTCAGACGTTTTCTCACTGGATGAAAAGCCGCTGGGTTACAATGACCTGATGCCCATGAAGTTGGAAGCACAGGGTCACTCTCTCATATTTAGGCGTCCCTACAGGATACCGAACGCGCACGAGGAGGAGGTCAAACGGCAAATAGCAGAAATGCTGGATCACGGAGTGATACAATATAGCCGTTCCCCCTGGTCGTTTCCCTTAGTAATTGTGAAAAATAAGTGTTGCGCCCAGGGGCTCTGTGTAGGTCATAGACCTTTGAACGCTATCTGCATCAAGGACAAATATCCACTCCCCATCATCGATGAAACCCTGGCCAAGCTGCACTGGATTCATTATTTCTCCAGCATGGATTTACGTTCGTGATATTGGCAGCTGACGATTCACGAAGACAACATCTCGGAAACTGCCTTCTCAACGGGAAGCAACCATTTCGAGTTCAAGGTGGTCCCGTTTGGGCTGTCCAATAGAACACCAGTGTTCCAAAGAGTAATAAATTGCTATTTCTTGAGTGACGTTGAGTCACATATAAAACTCCTCTATATAAACTCTTTGAGACTTGATCGAAGTAATTACAGATATTTTTTTAAATTTAAATTTTATTTTTGAAGAAAATTTTGTAAATGTACATCTGTAAACTTATTTTGAATTAATGTTGTTTCTATACTTCCTTGCAATAGGTCTCTCTTGTAAACTGAAGGTAAAAACATTAAAAGTGTGAAATTAAAAGTGGGCTTCAAATAAGCTGAGAAAACCGTGCTTATAAAATTGAAAGGGTCATCCGAGTGATAATCAGAGCCATCCCGAACAAACGAAGCCGCGCTCGCAATAAATGCAATAAAAAAGTGGTTGCACCACAATATATATATATATATATATATCTACTATATAAAAGTAAGTTGTGTGTGATTCTGTCTGTCCGTTTGTTAACCTTTGGGTCTCTAAAAAGAGCTGAATTAGCTAAACAGGGCCCTACGGGCGGTACTGCCAGTAATTGGGGGACCGCAGGCCCCTCAATTACTGTCGGTTCACTTATTTGGTCAATAAAACTATAGAAAGGAACGCAACCATGAAAATCTTGAGTGTCACATTATGTCAAGATTTGTGAAACTTAAGATTTTCATGACTATAATTTTATTGACCAAATAATTGAACCCACAGTAATTGGGGGACCCGCAGGCCCCCCAATTATTAGGGGTTCAATTATTTGGTCAATAAAACTATAGAAAGGAACGCAACCATGAAAATCTTAAGCTTCAAATTTAATACAATCAGCCCACCCCAAGCAAGTGCTGGCTGGGCATAACAGCTAGTGTATATATATATATATATATATATATATATATATATATATATATATATATATATATATATATATATATAATAGAGAGAGAGAGAGAGAGAGAGAGAGAGAGAGAGAGAATTTTTTCATGCGTATTTTGAGTTTCGGAATTAAGTTTTTAGATTATAATATAGCGAATTATCCATTTTGTATTATATTTATGTAATAATTGTAATAATTAAACCCGTATTTCTAGATTACTGATTATTATTATAAATCATAACAAAGTAAATGGAATGAAGATACATTTTCCATATCACATTGTTTTGAAGATCAAAAACTCGAGTAATAGAAAAAAAAGTTTTTTATTGACCTTAGAAGGTCAGCGAGGACTTTTACAATAAAATTACATTAACTTTGTTTTTCTGGAATGATGCAACTATTGCACGCGAGTTAATTTTTATTATTATTTAATAATAATAAATTGTTTAATTCAACCTATAAGCGTAATTTTCATTATGGGATTACGTAAACCTTAGTAGCTATGTGTGCGGTTCCACACTGGCCTTCTTGAGTTAATGAAAGTTGATTTACGAGCACGTTCGATGTTTCCATTTAGTCGAGAAAGGGATTTTGCCTTCCCGAAAAGGACTAATAGTGTTACTCGAAACGTTGACACTGAAACATTGAAATATCGAACATCTTCGTAAATAATGTAATTTTACTCGATGTTGTTTTCCTGGTGAAGTAATATATTAGCTATCACCTGTTTATCAGGAAAAAAAGTTACCTGTTTTTATTGTAGAAACGTATAACGGTATTTCAGGTGTATTTTGGTGGGAGGGGGGGAGAAAGGGGCTTTACTTTACGAAAGGAGAAATGGGGTGAGGTGGTGCTATTCAAACAGTGTCAATAAAATGCTCATTTAAACACTATTTGCATTACATTCTAAATTACAGTTCAATGCTTAAGAACAACGTGTGTTGGTACCCATCACGATCTGACTGTCCTTGAACTACAGAGAGGTTAAGCGTCTTTTTTTTCCCCCACTTTAAAAACTGTATCTTAAATTTTATTTATACTTTTTTTAATTTAAAGGGTTCCAAATTGACTTTTTACACCCAAATTGGCGACGTCAGTAATAAGAAAATCGTCTTCGTTCAACATTTTGTTAATCCGATCATAATACCCTTTACCCGCCAAAAATACCCTTTACCCGCCAAAAATAAAACACTTAAAAAATATAAATATATATATATATATATATTTTTTTAAAAATATTTTTATATAATATTAGTTTTAAAACTAATATTATATATTCGAACCCCCCCCCCCCCCCCAAAATTACTAAAAATATAATCCATTTTTAAACAAAAACTTAATTTTTGTCCGAAAATATAAATTCTGATTCTTGTTTTTTGTCTTTTTATTTGAACGTCATTTTTACTTTTAAATGGGGTTCGATTCTTTATAAATGTGTTTTCTTCAATTAAATTGTGACTTCCCATAAACAAAAGAGGATCTTTCAAAAGAAATGAACCTTCCCATATATATATATATATATATATATACCACAAAGAACAGAAAAGAAAATAGAAAATGTTTTCATTCTTATACACGTGCTGACATGTTATATATATATATATATATATATATATATATACGGTAATTAAATAGCTTAGAAGGGAAACTTTTAGATTCGGATGCCGTCAAAATATGACTCAAAACGCCTATTTTTTTATCATAGATTTTCGTTATAGATTATTTTGAAACTATTTATTATATTATATATATTTGCCTGCAATTACATATATATATATATATATATATATATATATATATATATATATATATATAGTTGCCTGCAATTACTTTCCCATTTGAGCTCAATTTTGATAACGGGAAATTGTTCCGTCATAAACCAAGGGATCTTGATCCCCCCCCCCTAATATATATATACACACACACACACACGTTGTTATGAAATGTTTTTATTATAGATACACCTCATAAGAAGTAAATTAAAATGGAATGTAAAGGAAGTAATTTTAAAACACTGTTGAAAATGAATTAAAAATGAAGGAAATGAGAAATGGAAATGAGTTAAAAATGAACAATATTCTAATTTAAAGTTCAACAAACGAAGACGAAATGAGGAGGAATTTCTTTCGATGAAGCCTCAATCGTCACGGTTCAAATTTCTCTCTCTCTCTCTCTCTCTCTCTCTCCTCTCTCTCTCTCTCTCCCTGTCTCAGTGCGTTTATCTTATCATCTAATCTGTCTTCCTTCTTTTCTCATCTCTCATTTTCATTTTGTATCTCGCTAAGTTTATCTCGAAATGTCTCTTTTCATACGTGGTTCCTTTCATTTAGAGACATTTTCCTTATCTCTCAAATTACTTTAATCTTACTTTTAATTTTTTAAATTTTGCGTTCTATTTTCTGTTGTTTGTTTTGTTGTTTGTTTTGTTTGTTTGTTTTGTTTGTTGTTTGTTTGTTTGTTTTTGTTGTTTGTTTGTTTGTTGTGTGTTTTGTTTATTTGTTGTTTGATTTGTTTGTCTTCAATTTGGTTTCATTCGTCTTCTTTGTGTTTCAAAGATAAATTATTCGAATTTATTTCCGAGTTTTCTTCAGTTAATTAATTTTCATTCTTTGAATTGCTTCAATTTACGTCGAAGTCGAAAAGCAGTTCAAAGAATGAAAACGTTTAAGCAGTTTCACAGAGTGAAAAATAGTCGACTATTTACCAAATTTGTATTTTACATTCGCGTAATTTCTTTTTCTCATTATTGACAATTTCATTTTTTTTTTGGCCAGGTTTTTTTGGGGGGGGGGGGGGTAATATTTTTTAGGAAGTAATTTCAGTCTGTTTTTAATTTTGAAATTAATTTTGAATTTTTTTTTTTTTTTTTTTGCATATCATAAAACCGCCAAACGTAAAGAAATTATCTTTTGAAAATTTCGTATTTATTTTAACAGGTTCTCATGTAATTTGGGGAATTTGTGTGGGGGAGGGGGGAGATGTTACTTAAATATATATTTTCTATTTTTATTATTTTTTTTTTTTAGTCAAAAGGTTGTTAAGACGAGTTTCAAACACTGCAAAACGACGAAACATTGTAAAGACGTTTGTTACTATGATTACACACCCGTTTGTGGCTCCGATGGGAAAATTTACCAAAGCCGATGCCAAATGAAAGTAAAACATTGCGGGTAAGTTTAAACATTGGACTTGTTTGGCCTGGTAGAAATACCTTTTCTTTCTTGATGTAACATTTATGGACAAGTTCATTAGGGTTAGATTAAGTAAGATTAAGTTAGGTTAAGTAAATTTATCGATAGAATGTCCGACTTACATCTCGTGGAAACATTGATAAATAAACTCACTTGTAAATTTTATTTTTTGTTTTCGCCTTCAAAACGTCATCACGTGATGATTCTAACAAATATTTTAGTAAGTTTGATTTCCATAATCATATTAAGGTTGTTTTTTCAAAGATTAATAGTCGTTCCTACCGCTACATCACTTGCAAGTTCTAATTAAAGTATACATGGAGGCCATGTATACGTTTTATATACACACACACACACACACACACACACACACACACATATATATATATATATATATATATATATATATATATATATATATATATATTGTAGCAGATTGTAATGTGATTTAACGTGTTTGCTTTGTTGGCCAGGAAACACATTTTCGACACCCCAATGGTGAACTGCAGACCCCATAAAAGAGTAACAGATGGGTGTCCCATTTCCTGCAGCGAAGAGAAGATTTCTGTCGTATGTGGCTCTGACGGAAACATTTACGATAGCGACTGTGATATGAAGAAACTCAACTGCGGGTACGTTAAATAACGTGTTACTTCAGGCGTTGATTTGCCGTAGGTAAGAACTCCTGCTCGTAGACTTCCCAATACGGACGTAATAGTTACTCGTAGCTACACTACTACACTTAGGGTATTCCAGTATAAGTTTACTGGAAAGTTTACGTACCTATAAATCTTGCTTTAAGAATGGCTGTCTGCCCGCATGCAACCTTTCAAATGTTCCGTGCGATGATTCTTCACTTCACGGAGGTCAAGCTCGTTGCCCCTTCTACATGCACGGAATTACATGAAATTTGAATGTGGGAACTTTTAACAGACATCTGAAAATGACATATCTTTTTGATACATATTGTACAGTGTACACCATAAAAAAAATCAAGAGATAAAATTTTCAGGAAAAGCACTGCATGAAGATCTTACCGCCAACGAACGAGTACAAGGATAAAAATCCTTGTTTATAACAACTAAATATAGAGTCAACTATTTGCGTACTATACCAAATGGTTGGTAAAACTGTTCGGTGATTGCACTATTCAATTTTTTATGGTAATGATAAGCATGGTCAGTGTACTTGTAGTTCTGTAGTTCACTTGGACTAATCATATATTGTACTCGTAGTTGAATTAACTATTTGGTACAGTATGCAAACTTTTTTTTGGTTATTTTATATGTTGTATGTTATATATATTTGGTCCGTGATAATCATTTTATCCGACGCTTTAAGCAAAAGAACACGAAAATCACTGAATCAGACACGTTTATTTTCTTTCCAGCAAGGGGAATGCGCTCAACATCTTTGCGGTCGATATTCAGAAATGTCGCAAGAGATTCCAGACTTGCGAAAAAATTATCTGCCCAGCTTCTAGCGACCCTGTTTGCGGAACAGATGGTCAGACGCACAACAATTACTGCCTTCTGCATAAAGCTACATGCAAGTAAGGGACTGGTACTTTATTTCATTTTTAGAGCAAAGTTCTAATATGTAAAATAATGACTCCCCTTTTAAATACTAAAATAAAATTTCAACCGTGTTTTGGTATTTTAAATTTGGCAGTTTTCGAAGTTAGAAATATTATCACGGACTTTTTAATCACTTTTTCGATGAAAAAAATTTCATAGACACTTATTAACCCAATTAATTTAACCTAGTACACCCAATCTAACCTAATCTAATCTAATTTAACCCAACCTTACGTCAATAAGAGAGCCCCTAACGAAAAAATTTCACTAAAATCTCTAATGTTCTTCATAGTGCAATCAATAGATTTTTAAATATACCGCGAAAACTCACGAACAAACTAGTCTTTGCCGAAGACTCCTAAACATCATGAGTTATTTTCATTAATCTTCGGTGTAAAAACCAATTAATTTTATCATTAAAGATTCACCAAACACTTCCTTCAGTTGAACTTCATCAATTAGATGACGGATATAAATAATTACTTAGAACGAAGTTACTTTGCATGTGAGCAATTTTATGAGGTGTAAAATTAAGTATGGGAATATGACGTGATCTTTGTTTCTTTCTCATCGTATTTGAACATGTCCTTATTTCAAATTACTGTTTCTAATTACGAAATTACAGTTTCGATGCGTTACAGTTTTTTTTTTTAAGAGTTCATTATAGAGTTTATAGTGCATAAGTATATAGATGTAACTGGTATTTCTTTGACGAAAGTGCATTGCTAATGTTTAAAACTTGAAGATAAGCTGAGAATGAAGTGAAAAATACAGGGTGTCCACAAATTGCAGGAAATGTTTTATACATTATATAACAAAGTAAAATGAATTCGTAATTTGTGGAAATATTTTTGTTTTTTCACAATTTCGTGCCAAGTTGTCTTTTTCCCAGTTTGTTCGTTGTTGTTGAAGGAAGCTTTCCTCCAGCCCTCCGTTTTCTTTAATATTTCTTGATTGTGGGAGACTGTTATATATAATTTTTGTTTACCACTTTCTTACCTTTATTATTTGTTAATCAGTTGCCAATGAACCCATTTCTAACATGATGAAACATGAAAATGCGGCAGTTATATTATAATAAGTTAATAACCGTTACACACACACACACACACACACACACAAACACACACACACACACACTATTAAAAATAATTGCTATCATTACTTTTGATTACATTTGAGTAGAGACCACAAAATGGCAGGGTAGTGATTGAGTCAGGAGTCAGGTTAATTGTTGAAATACTGTAATGAGGGCAGAATTGAAGTCTCTTCTGACCGGATTTAAACAATGTACTGACGAACAAAGACGAAACTAAACATAGAAAAAACAACACTAAAATCCACGAGACCTAGGTCCAAATCTGAATATTGCTGATTCTAGTCCCAACTCGGATTTTGGGACTTTAGATTTCAATGATTAAGGTCCTTTCTCTGGGTCTTCTGTGGTTAGGATTGCACATTAAGTTGCGAGTTCCCTCATGAAGTGTAATTTCCTACATTTTACAGTATTCGCTTTTTCATGTATAACAATTTCATTTCAGTCCGCAGAAAGTGTAAAGTTATATAAAAATTCTTGTACTTGCAGGAAAGGAGTACAAATGGCTCATTTCGGCAATTGCACAAATGAGGATGAAGACTGCGAAACGCCCTGCTTGCAACTGACGGTGGAAGACATGCTTCCAGTGTGTGGGTCTGACGGCAACGTCTACAAATCAATTTGCGAAATGAAAAGGAGGACCTGCGGTCAAAGGTGAACTAAAAAGCTTTCCAAACGTAATTTTAACCTTAATGAGATTTGAAAGCTATTCCACGATAAAAATACGGCAACTGCTGAAGGGCACAATATGTTGGAATGTTTGGGGATCACGTGAACATCGCTTCATTTCATTTTAGGGCTTAGAGAAATTTTGGAATAGAAATAATCAGATTTTGTATATAAAGATACGTAAATTAAAGATATTTAAACAAAAGTATTATGTTGACAAGTCATAAATATTAACTTTTTGGAATTTTTGCAGAGTGGAAGCAGTGGCACTTCACCATTGCGAGGGAACGAGGCACTGTCTATCGGAGTGTAAAGATCCGGAGAGTGGGGCGACAGTGTGTGGCTCAGACAACAAAATGTACAGAAACGCTTGCGAAATGAAGGCAAAGAACTGCGGGTAAATAAAACTATTTCAAAGTTGTTCTAAAAGAAAAAAAAATCTTAACGTGGATTAAGTACAGGGTGTTCACAATGTCTTGTCACCCCAGTAAAATACTAACTGATTTTCGTTTTTCTTTCAGACCCATTTGAAATGTGTGATAGCAGCAGTTATACGATTGAACAACCCATATTGGCTAGTACCTGGGTCCATGAGCGACCACGTAATGGCAAAACTATTTAAAATATTCATGCATACTTCCAGGACCGATTTAATCGTGCAGCTCATCCAAAAAGGGAGCCGCACGATTAAATAGGTCCTGGAAGTCTGCACGAATAATTTCAGTGGTTTTGCCATTACGTGGTCGCTCATGGACCCAAGTACTAGCCAATATGCGTTGTCCAATCGTATAGTTGCTGCCATCACACATTTGAAAAATAATAAGTTAGTATTTTACTGGGGGTGACAAGACATTGTGGACACCCTGTACATATTTTTTTCGGACTATGTCTTGCATAAAAATTTAACCATAAAACGAAACCAGAGTTAAAACGTTCACACTCGCATTACAAACGACGTACTTTTTGGATATATGCCTACATAATTATTGTAAATTATAAATTATAAATTATAAATTATAAAAATGAAAGAATGATTGACATTTACAACGATTTCTCAAACTGTGGTTTCGTGAAACACGATTAAATAATGAACGAAATTAATGGACGTTCATACTTTATTTTGAACTTTACAATTTCTTATTCAGTGGAACAAGTTCTTAAATAAATTCTCATTCTCTCTCTCTCTCTCTCTCTCTCTCTCTCTCTTCATATATATATGTATATACATAGGGACTCCATACAACATAGGAAGGAATTATATTGATGGTCTATAATAATAATAATAATAATAATAATAATAATAATAATAATAAAAACAGGGTTTCCAAAAGTTGTTTTATGGGGAAATGTCTCCTCGTACTTTTTTTTTGCCTTAAATAAATTGAAGCTACACGAAACCGCATAAATGATTAGCTCAAAAAGCGTGTTGGTGTACCTTTAGGAAACTGTGACCTACGTTCTGCTCATGTAAAGAATGGGGTAAACGCGGTGCTTGTGTCCAGTTTTCTAATCTAAGAGCCAAGGTCGCATTTACATTACTTCTTCCACGACTGAATGCCGAATAAATGCCATTTTTTTCTCTTCAGGAGACACGTCTACGAAGTGCCTTTGGGCGAGTGCCTGAAAGGGTTCAACTTTTTCCGCTGCATGCGATTTGCCCTCCCGTTTTCGATCCCGTCTGCGGTACTGACGGAAAAACCTACAGCAACGAATGCTTTCTGAAAATGGAAAACTGCCGCAGCCGCAGTCTTGGCCGCAGTTTGGTTACCCGCACTTATTACGGAAAGTGCGGCTATCCTCGGCCGCAGCCAAAGCTTTATCTGTTCAGATAATTTCACACACACACACACAGCATTCAAAACATCAATTAATTGCAGTTCCACTAACAATCTTATGATTTTAACATATATATATATATATATATATATATACACACACATACACACACACATACTAAAATTGGAGAAATTAAAATTCTTTATTTATTATCTTATTAAAATTAAATTTAAAATGTTCAAATTACTTGTCATATTTTATTAATTATATTTTATTTAATTCTCACTTCAATAAGAATGTTTGAATAAAATAATTGAGAAACAGTTTTTAATCATAATTAAAAGAAAATAATAATTAATTTGTAATTTTCCAAAATTTTTTTGAGGCATTTAATAAAAAAAAAAAAAACGTTAAAAACTGATTTCAGATCAAAGGTTTTTTAATAAATAAAATATAAAAAATTAATTTATATATAGTAATGAATATATATATATATATATATATATATATATATAATTTCAATAACAATTCTGAAGAAAAAACTTTATTGTTTTTGCTCGTGAGATGCCAAGTCATTTTTCAAAATATGTTTTCGAGGTCAGACTGGGAGGGATTATTTGCCCTTGAAATTTTAATGTAAATTTAAATATCTCTAAATTAAAACCCAGTCGTGTAGATCTAAAAAAAAAGCTTTTTTCTTTTTCTTTTGTTGCAAAGCTACGATTTACCCATTTTATGAGCTATTGTTAGCGAAAATGTGTGGTTATTCGTAATTATTCGTAATTTTCACACGGTAAGTTCTGATTACCTCGAAATTAACGATTTTTAACCATGTTTTGATGTATTTTAATATCGGTAAAAGTTACGAATCACATTTGGGGGGGGGGGGGGGGGTTCAAATATTTTGCTATAAAATGTAGTGCTTATATTTTATTTACTCTTTTTATAATGTGACATTTAATCGATGTAAAAGAGAACTTCGATTAATTAAGTTTTTTCAACATATTGCAATTGTTGTTAAAAAGCTATGTAATGTTTTTGATGAAGTATTACTACTGTTGTAACAGTACTCAGAGGATAATTTCATGCATGTTCGCCCGTATTTATCAAAATTTTATATTTTGTTTAAGATATATATATATATATATATATATATATATATTGCTGTAATTCACTTTGAAACGAGTTGGAAGACTGAACGCAAATTTATTTTCAAAAAGTTACTCCCACTTGCGTGTCAGACTAAGACAAACACATCTTGAGTTGCGAATTCTAGACGCCATATATATATATATATATATATAATATATATATATATATATATATATATATATAAGTTTTTTTGCTTTTGCAGTTATTCAAGCATTTTCTCTTTCGCAAGCGTTATACTATTTTTGAACAACACTGTTTAGAAGACATATATATATATATATATATATATATATATATATATATATATTAGTTTTCTGTTAAAAGTTTTACACAATGTTAAATTTAACTCTAAATACAAAAAAAAAAAAATTGTAAAAAAATGCCCTGTTACATAAGTGAGTGAGGGAGATTTTTGTTATAACTAATTCATATAAGGTTGTTAGACTGTTATTATAACTTTGTTTTCGTTATATTTACATTTGAAATGCTTTCAAACCATTATTTATTATTAATTTAATATATTTATTAAAATTTATATATATATATATAGGTTTTGGTTATCAGTTTAGTGATATTTAAACTATTTTGCTTTAAGTAGTTGTAGCTAGTTTGTATATAATATAATAATCATTATAATATTTAATATTGTTAGTTTCTTTTATCCAAAGTAACGTACAGTTGGTACTCCTGTTATACACTTATACGTGTAAGGTACATACTACTTCAAAAGTGGCTAAGTTTGAGTCAGAAGGTTTGCTTCA
Organism: Bathynomus jamesi; assembly: GCA_023014485.1. NCBI lineage: Eukaryota > Metazoa > Arthropoda > Malacostraca > Isopoda > Cirolanidae > Bathynomus > Bathynomus jamesi. The sequence continues at coordinate 750,105 of JAJOZX010001572.1, forward strand.
GTGTTTGCAGACATGAAGAACGTCTACTCGTATATACAGTAAATATTGAAGAACCATGGAAATGGTGCTATATTCTCCTGACCTAATTCTCTTTAGCAGTGTTTTCAAAGTTGGTTCTGTCGTAAGCGTAAAGCTGCGGAAATAAAAACCGGTCAGAGTTGTTAACCTAGAAGGGTCTCCGAACAATCACGAGAGGAAACGGACTTGTTTGTCTTATCAAGTTTTCCTTGTGATTTCGTTTGCAACCTTTTTCTACAACAACCTTTGGAATCAGGGTAATAAATTTTATTGTTTATCTAAATCTTCGAGAGCTGGGGTTTTCGTGGATACCCCTATTGGGGTCCAATCCGAGACGACAAATTAAGAGTATTAATTAAAAATACAATTTACATACGGTACGTACAAATTTCTCGGCCTATTCTGAAACTCGATAATCAGGAGGCACTGCTGAAATTTAGGTTTTCTTTCATGTAACACGAGTTTGAGGTGATAAAAAATAAAATAGAATGTGGACATTTCTTCAGATATCAAAGGAGTTCTTAGCCTGTGAAATTTTGGAAACCCTTACTGCCCCATAGAGGCAAATAAAGATCTAGAGATCAAATGTAGCTATAAATAAAACCCGATAGCTTCCAATTAGGTTAGGTTACTTTTTATTTTTATATTTACTTATTTATTTATTCATTAACTTTAACTTAACCATTGTGCTAAATTCCTGTATTATTATTATGATAATACAGACACCATTGGGAATCGAGCCCCTGATCTCAGTATCTTCACTTCGCTTATAGAGAAAAAAGAAGCAAAAAGAATGAAAGTCTCAACGAAGCAAAAAAAACCGAAACCGTGATGCAGACAACATAAAAAAGGGGTAACTGTACAATCCTGATTAAAAAAACAACAAAAAAGATAAAGAAAAGGCGTTTCTTTGACCTTTCTTATCGATTTGTCACCCTGACTAACGAAAAATAAAGGTAGTTTACACTAGTATTTTGCCCAAGAATATTGTTATAGCTTAAAAATCAAGGCAAACTATTTTAAAAATAAACTCTTAGTGTGTTTAATTTACTATCTCGGTTGAACTAAAGGAACTAATAATTTTTTTGGTGTAGGAAAATACTACATTTTAATAATACTAATAATAATTCAATATTTATTGATAAAAATAAATATTATAATTTACAATATTACAGTAAATTTAATAAAACTATTTTTCCTATGTAGTTTGGTTCTTAAGCTTTAGGCTTTATTGGGCTCTCAGAGTAATTATAAAATAAAAAGCTTTTCATATATAGGTAGTTACGATTTGGTAGCATAAATATTATGAATGATTAATTATAATGTAAAAATATGATTATATAATATATAAATATAATTAATTATGATTATGATTACGTATTATGATTACATAAGGTTCATAATTATGTGAGGTAGTTTTTAGGACACGCAATATCTTACCTTATGAACCTTATGTTGTTTCGTGCGTTGGTCTCTCTTCACACGGAGGTCAAGCTGGTGGCCCCGCCTCTAGGTCTGGCCTGGTGGAGGAGCGAGTTGCTTTCTTGCGCTCTCCACCGTACATAGCCAGGCACGCCCGGCTCATCTGGTACCGTCCTGAGCCAGGCATCCAGTCTTTTCTTGAAGACTTCAACTTTGACCCCCGTTACGTTTCTGAGGTCCTTAGGAAGCTGGTTGAAAAGTCTTGGCCCCCTGACAACCAAGCTATTTTCCTTCAGGGTTGAGGAGGTCCCTTGTCGGGCCTTTAATTTGGGAACACTACACATTCTGTCTTTCCTATTTTCCAGTGTTGTTTGAATGGTAATTGGGTTTAGTTTTAGGTTTGGTACCAGTTTTTCGATCATTTTCCATATGTAGATTATGATGTACCTCTCTTCTTCTTTCCAGTAAGTACAGATTTAGTTTACGTAGTCTTTCCCAGTAGTTGAGTTCTTTGCAGCCATCAATCTTGGCTGTGAAGTGCCTTTGGTATAATCAGTGTTTTTAGCAGGGGAATCATTACTGTCCTGTCCCTTCTCTTGAACGTTCTTAGAACCTGTCCGGCGACTCTTTTTGCTTTATTTATCGCTATCTGATTTTGTGTTTCGAATTTCGCATCATCTGTCATTATTATCCCGAGATCAATCGCTTTCATGTTTCTCTGAATTTCCTGTCTATCTGGAGCATAATATGCAGTCTGTTTATTACAGATAATTACAGATTATTACAGTAATAATATATGTCATTATAGTTAACATAAGAAATGAATTCTGTTAGCAGTATACATTAAATCTAGGTCATTATAATAGTGATGAGACCTAGAATACTTAGAGTTATTAGTAAATACAACAATTAAGCAAGTTAATACAGTATTTGATCCCTAAATGTATTAATACTACTTCCATATTCCTTTATTAAAATTGATTTCAGTTTGTTTTTAAACGCACTCGCGTCAGATGTATTTTGAAGATCAATGTTTAAATCATTTCATAATTATCAAACTTACGAAAATGGGTGATTTTTTTATATGAAGATGATCTAAGGTGAGGAATAACACGTCTATTTCTGATACGAGTCTGATACCCAGTCTGATACGAGTGATACGAATCTCTTGGTAAGTTATAAAATATTTGATTATACACTCAAAGCTAATAATTTTATTCATACATTTATAAAAATAATAATAATAAAATGTGCCAATTTGATTATATCTTTGACTTTTAATAATTTAACTCTTTAATTAAAGAATGTACTCGTATGATCAAGAAAGTCTGCGTCAGATAATATCTTTATTGGTCGCTTTTGAACAACAAACATACCGTTTAACGCGTTATCAGAAGTATTTCCTATGCAAAATTGCAGTATATCGTATAAGAAAGAAAGTATGATACAGGGTTAATAAACCCTGTTTACAAATTATAATTCGAATTTTAAACAATATAGCAACACTTCTAGAAATCTTTTTAAAGATATAATTGGTGTGGTCCTTTCGCTGCAAATTCTTAGCTAGCATGAGAACTAAAAGTTTCGGTACACTATCTATATCCCTTTCCATCGAGTTTTTAACATTTGAAGTCGTCAAGATGTACATTTATTTCGTTACTGAAAATCATAAACTTTGTTTTATTTGTTTTTAGAAAGAGTTTATTTGAGGTAAGTTAATTCACAATTTTGGTAAATTCTGTTGTAAATATAACCTTCGCTGCAATGACATCTTTACAAGAAAAGAACACAGCTGTGTCGTCCGCAAACATTATAAAATTAATGATTTCAGAAGAAATCGGGAGGTCATTTATATTCATTAAAAACAGCAGGGGACCTAAGACTGAGCCCTGAGGCACCCCATTATTTTACAATCAATTTAGTTGAACAGACGTTATTTGATAATGTCTAATAAATTGATATTTATTGTACGAGTAACTTTTAAACCAATCACTTACAGCTCTTCTGAAACCATAAAGATAAAGCTTGTTACGTAGAATATTATGGTCTATCAAATCAAAAGCCTTTGTCAAATCCATAAATGTGGAGATCATTATTTTTTTTTTCCTTTTAGCAACACTGGCACTTTCCACAAGGTTTAAAATATCCATTTCTGTTGTTTACCTTTTAAGGTATCCATATTGATGCGGCGATAATAAGTTATATGATTCAAAATAATAATGTATCCTATCTTTAACAATTTTTAAAAAAACTTTTACTAAACACAGATAATGAACAGACTGGTCTATAGTTTGTAGCTAGTGTAGGATCATACGATCACCGCTGTTGTATAAGGGTGTTATGCAACCAATGTTTAGCATTAATGGAAATAAACCTTTGGTAATACTTAGGTTGATAATATTTGTTAGGGTTGCTGATATTTTATCTTTAACAAAATTGAATATAGGCACAGGAACGTTATCAATATTGTTATTGGTATTTTGCAATTTACCAATAATGTTCTGAACCTCATTAGAAGTAGCAGGAGCGAAAGAAAATTAATTTTGTGGGTTTGCTGACACGTGATCCAACGGCAATTGGTCATTATTTGGTAGTTTTGAACGAAGTTTTTTAGCTAGGGATGTAAATGGGTTATTCATAGTTTCCAACATCATCAGTAATAGTTTTATTTAATTTTTGTATTGAAATCTTCTTAATTCTGCTTTTGATAAAATTGTTTACAGTTGGCCATGTGTTCTTCATGTCTCCTTTATATTTGGAAAATTGATCGTTATAATAGTTATATTTTGAAATTTTGATTAATTCGGTTAATTTATGTTTATATAGTGTATAATTTAGGGATTTAGGGATGCAGTTTAGGGACTTTATTTTGTACTTGCAGTTTGAATAGTTTGTTCTTATTTTTAATTGAATTAATAATCACTTCGAGTGATTACGGTTTTGTAATACTTTTGGAAGAAACTTGAAAGAAATCAACTGTTATAAATATGAAGTGTTTTAATTCATCAAAATACCTAACCAAAATAGGGAAAACATAGTTATTAACACTTAGTTTGTCCGTTTAGTTAAGTAACATAATATTCTAAAATGATGTGTTTTTTGCTATGGGAGCTACGCTACGTAATTCGCATTAGTTTTCTTTCTACAGTAATTTTGATAGTGTAGTGCTCTCTGACTTCGTCATCTTCTACTCCAAAATCTCTGACTTGTGAACTTGGTGGCTTTATCTTTTATTGCTTTATCTCCTTTTATCTCTAGTTCTTGCTATTATCATATCGAATGAGTTTGAAATTTTTGTAGTTGAACTTCATATTGTTGTCTTCAGTCCATTTAAATAATATACTGATATTATTTTGTAATTTTTCGGTGTCTTCTTCATTCGAAATATTTTGATGCATACGAGTATTGTCGTCCGTCTCATTTAACTCTTTTGTTGAACTATTTTACATGTCGAAGCTGTTTCGTAATGTTTGAAGATGATTGTAGTCGATGTGACCAAAAAAGAAGATAGACAATTTTTTGGTGAAGCATTTTTAATCTACAGGGTGTCCCTAAAGTCTGGACACATAGGAAATATCACTAACTATAACTAACTATATGTTATTATTATTATTATTATTATTATTATTATTATTATTATTATCTTAAATTCATGCAACTGAGGCCTAAGGTAGGCCCACATCGAATCAGCAACCCTGAGGTAGGACCAAATAGGACCTCCAAGTCCATAACTTTGCATTATCCTCCCAACACTAATTTTTTTTTATAATGGAAGGAAAATAAAGTACGTTAGCAAAACAGTTGCGGCGGGCTGTTTTTAACCTAACCTAACCTAACCAAACCTAACCTAACCTAATCTAACCTAACCTAATCCCAACACTAATTTTTTTTATAATGGAAGGAAAATAACGTACCATAACCAAAACCAAACCAACATTATATAAAAAAATTAGTGTTGGGAGGATAATGCAAAAGAACCCATTAATTTTCTTTAACTGAAATAGGAAATACGATAGGTTCTTTTTAAATAGAATGGATCACGTAATTTTGCTTAGAAATCAGTGCTTCCGTGGCATGTCAAACCTTGTGTGTATAACTGTATATTTATGCTTTTAAAAATCAGGAAAGGAATATAAATAAATATTTGTTAATTACTATCAAAATTCGAAAGCATTAAACAGCACCAACTATTTGCTTTTAAATGCATTTGATTAGTTGACATCTTCCGGTTTATAACGAGAATACGCTATATTAAAGGAAAAGTACAAGCTTCGGTTGTTGTTTAAATATTGAACTGTTATTTTTACTCAACAGGCGCTGTCTAGTTACAGTGTAGTAAATTGCATTTCGATCTAAATATTACTACTAAATTTTTTATTCTAGAAAATTACGTGATTTATGACCCATTTGTCGTGAATTTAAGATATTATTTCGAAAGTCTTGCGTTTTCTAGAAAGAAACCTGTGGTTGCTTTTGTTCATTTATGCACGACACTCATTTTAAACGATAGAACGATGACACATAATCAATACGATTCAATATCAACCAAGTTGTAATCACACACACACACACACACACACGCCATAGCTCTAATTCCTATAATATTATTATTATTATTATTATTATAAGCATCACTGGATTCGAAATCCCACACGACTTAGTGTCTTCATTTCGCTGATATATATATATATATATATATATATATATATATATATATATATATATATATATATATATATATATATATATATATATATATATATACACACACACACACACCTGTGTATATATAATATATATATATATATATATATATATATATATATATATATATATATATATATATATTATATATATATATATATATATATATAATATTATATATATAATCATCGATACATTCACAGGGTTATTATTCGTTTTTTGACCCAGTCACACCCAGCTATAGCAGCAATATATTGAATAACCAATCAAAACTGAATAAGAAAATATATATATATACACATTATCTTGTGCAAATTTGTATAAAATGTGTTTTTTTATTAAAATATATTTCCTATTTTTGTTTTTCTCAATATATATATATATATATATATCAGTGATGTAGGTCTCGAGATCGGTCTCGGTCTCGAGACCGATCTCGAGACCCAAATTGCAGATCTCGATCTCGATCTCGGTCTCCGCTATTTAGATCTCGGTCTCGATCTCGGTCTCGACAGACGCGGTCTCGGTTTTTCTCCCCGAGACCTTTCGAGACCTCGCGAGACCGTATTGAAAAATACATGTTACTGGCATACTCATGATGGTGGCTTGGTTGAACAGACACAATTCAGAATGTTTATGAAAGTTGTAAAAGTAAGGGACTCTAGGTATTCATTAATCAGTCACCCTGTTTTGAGTTGCCACGTTTGTCTTGCGGAGGGGTGTGGGTCTGAATTTTTTTAGGTTAGCGCTAAATGGAAACACTAAATAGAGAATATATATATATATATATATATATGAAAATGAAAATGAAAATGAAAAGGTTTATTGGCAGACTATAGTCCATATGACAAATATTATTAATACAATGACAGTTCATACACTAAGGATAGAAATATATACAATTGATTAGAAATAATACGGCATGGTCGAAGTTAAGTGGAGCTACAGACAGACGTTTTCGTACCAAGAAGTCCATAGCTTAGAGCCACGCTTCTCAAACTAGGGGTCGCGACCCCTCAGGGGGTCGAGTAAATATTATTGGGTGTCGCAGAAACATTTGAAAATATTATTTTTTTCATAAATATACAGTGTTAGTACCTATTGTTTTTATGACATTGAGTGAAGGGTCGCGAAAAAATTTGTCTGATCCAAAGGGGTCGCAAGTGAAAAAAGTTTGAGAAGTCCTGGCTTAGAGGATAAATGGCAGGACTCATGGATAGCTTGGATGATCGGGTTGGTTGATTTTTTAATTCTTTGCATTAGACTGTGTTGAGCACGTCTTGTTACCTCCGGGAAGCTCGGGACATTGCGGGTAGCAAACATTTGCGAAGCTGAGCATCTCGGGGTAATTTATGTAAGAGTCTAAAAGACCTGTTGTACAGCAAATTTAGGGTTCTGCCAGAACCTTTTTTATAATTCACCTAGAGTTGCTGACCGTATATATTACTGCAGAAAGTACGAAAGAGTGTGTCTTTAGCTTCACTTGTACAGAAACGAAAGTTCCTTATGGTCATATTCGCTTTAGCACACAGGCTTCGAGATTGTTTTCTTATATCCGAGTCATCACTCAAGGAGCTGGTAATAGTTTGACCCAAATACTTAACCTCTTGTACTTCCTCAATTACTTCACCATTCATTTTAAACCTTATATCAGCTGGCTGATTACAGCTTTTAGGATGAAATTGCATAACCTTAGTTTTTGTAACATTAAAAAGAATATCATGTTTCTGCGAATACACTTCGCAGACATTTAGTAGCCGATCCAGACCTTTAACAGAGGGACTTATTAACACCATATCATCGGCATAAACTAAGTTATTTATCTTTGTGTTATCTATACAACATCCTACTGTTGCCTCATTAAGTGAAGCAATTAATCCGTCAATATACAAATTAAACAGCATAGGGGAGAGCAAGGAGCCTTGTCTCATCCCGCAAGAGGATATATATATATATATATATATATATATATATATATATATATATATATATATATATATATATATTATTTAGACCTTATGCTAATTGCCATGCCTCTGTTTATAGTACCGATATGTCAATTTATTTTTCATAGAAATGGTGTTGGAAAAATGTTATACAGGAAACAAGCACGGAGAATGAGCAGATACAGAGAGACAGCGCTCATTCTCACAGCAGCGATGACGAAATAAAACAGTCAAACCAAAGTTTCGAGACTAATGGCAAAATATCAAAGCTATCGGTCCAAGCAGAAGAACGTTGAAACTGGGAAGATTTTGAACCGCAGGGAACAGTTGCGGCGGTACCTCTTAGAGATCGATGAATCTCATAGTTTAGACAACTGCTCTCCAATAAAGTTTTGGCACCAGAAAAGGGATAAATTCCCATCACTGGCCAATATTGCCATGACTGTTTTAACAGTGCCTGCCTCTAGTGCTCCAATTGAGCGTGTATTTAGCCATGGAGGCATAATAATGAGGCCCCACAGAAGCCGAACTTCAGCAGATCTTCTGAGCATGCTGATGTTCCTTAAGTGTAATGAGCACCTATCATGCTTTAAATAAATGCACAAATCAAACTGGGCAGTGGGTACGTTCATTAAACCTTCTGTAACAGATATAAAAAGTAAATAAATAAAAAGTACGTATATATATACAGGGTGGGCCGTAAGTTTCCATACATAGGAAAATTTAAACGTTTGTTTTTATGTTTCAGATACCCTAAGAATATGCGTTTGTAAGATCTTGTTTACTGATGAAGCAAATTTTTACGTCAATGGAGAGGTTAATCGGCAAAACATACGTTATTGGAGTAATGCTAACCCTAACTGGCTGAGTCCGACGAAGATGCAAGGTGCCGGTAAAGTGATGGTGTGGGCCGGGATATGGGGTGACAGAATTATTGGACCAATTTTTGCCAGTGGAAATCTTAATGCCGAAAGGTATCTTAACATGTTGCAAGAAGAGATTTTCCCATCCCTGCTAAACGAGGAAGGTAACTTCCCAGTTTACTTCCAGCAAGATGGAGCTCCACCTCATTATGGTCTTCACGTGCGTCGGTATTTGGATCAGCAGTAGTTTCCGGATGCTTGGATTGGTCGGCGTGGTCCTGTGGAGTGGCCTCCCAGATCCCCAGATCTCACCCCCCTTGATTTCTATCTTTGGGGGCACTTGAAGGCCATGGTGTATCAGGAAAAGATACGAGACATAAATCATCTAAAGGAACGTATCACCAACGCCATTACAAGCATAACGTCAACTGTGCTAATGCGTGTTCATCAACAGTGGGGAACACGTATTGAAATGTGTTTTCAAAACAATGGCAACCATGTAGAGCATATTATATAAATAAAATGGTTGTCCATAAAAAATGTTTATTTTTCCTATGTATGGAAACTTACGGCCCACCCTGTACAGTATATATATATATATATTATATATTATATATATATAATATATATATATATATATATATATATATATATATTCATTTGTTAATTTATAGGCTGCACTTTATGCATTCAACACACTACATCTGAGAAAGTAGTTATTAGTTTATTAATATACTTAACATAGTCTAATTTCCATAGTAGTGTAAAACAAATTGAAAGGGCATGAGCTTGGTCTCGATCTCGATCTCGGTCTCGAATTTTAAGGGTCTCGATCTCGGAAGGTAGATCTCGATCTCGAACCTTTGATCTCGGTCTCGATCTTGGTCTCACAGGATCAGGTCTTGGTCTCGGTCTCAGTCTCGGACTTGGTGGTCTCGACTACATCACTGATATATATATATATATATATATATATATATTATATATAGTATATATATATATAATATCTCGACTATTTGGTGAGTATTTCTTATTTTTGGTGATTCTGGCCACTTCTGCGTAATTCAATTTGTCCTGTTTTACAAATAAATCATTTTTAGCAATTGTTCGTCTGTTGAACTCTGTTCAGTTTGGTTTTTTTGTGACTAGAAGTGTGACGTGTCAGTTATGCATATTTGATTTTGAAGACGTGATCCGCCATATTGCCCTCGATGAAGACAAGAGTTTAAACCTTTTTTTCAATCACGGAATAATTAAGACATCCGTGACCTGCCCTAAATGCAATAGTGCTTGTATTTTAAGAAAAGACCAGGTCTTTAGGTGCTGTAAAAAAAATCCTAAAAATAAACGTGTGTCGTTTCAGTTTAAGGGCAGGCGAAATTTAACGGACTACCCATGCAAGGTTGGCACATGTTATTACATTATCATTTGTATAATTTAGGTCTCGGGGGTACGGGGGCGGAGCCCCCGTAAAGATCACGCATCACAAATTGATCGGTCCTAATGTTTTGCAGACAGTTCAGTACGTGACACCGGTTAGGTCAACTGTACGCCCTTGATGATTGGTTAGGTTAAGTCATGATATTTTCGTTTAAATTTGTTAGTTTAAACGAAAATGACGAGTGCAAACTTTTCTGGTTAAATTTGAGGTGTTTTGTACGAAACTGCCATCCGTTTCCTGTGCAAATGCGTAGTTTTCAAGATGATATCTCGAAAACTACGCATTTGCACGGGAAACGGATGGCAGATTCGTGCAGAACACCTCAAAATTGACCAGAAAAGTTTGCTCACATTATAAAAAGAGACTGGGTCAAACAACGAATAATTACCCATTCACAGTTTAAGTGGAAGCAGGAAAAGAGTAGCATTGCCAAGCAAATAAAGATCAAAGTATGATATGTGCGTGGTTCATCACCACTGAAAGCAACATTGCTCTGTGTTAGTTAGTTCAAAAAACATCCATATTCGTATTCAGTTCACTGTAATTTTCGTTAGTTTGTATTGCAGACACACCTAGTTGTTATCAGTCCTCGTGCATGATTCTTCAGCAGCAAGATGCATCGCAATTTTGTGTTTCCTTCCCAAGGTAGCACAAATTTACCTGGCTCAATCACAGTCACACTCGTACTACCTCAGTCAGTCTTAAACTCTCGTTTTCTTTTAGTGATAGCAAAGTATACATAGAAAACGAAAGCAGAGAAGACTCTCTATTTTATTTCTATTCGTTAATGAAAAATTATGGTAGTACTGAACAGTGTACATGCATTCAAAACGATTCAATCACTTTATTAAACACAAAATATTTCCTAAGTGTGGTAGGTTAAGTCATTAATTGATAAGGGACAAAGGAAATTACTTAACTTATGAGAAGTGTACTCAAGAAGAAATACTTAATTTATTATTAGAAAGACCAACGAAGGGAAATAGCATAAGTCTGCCTGATAATAATTAAATGAAATTAAAAACTTAGGAGGAGAAAATGATTTCCAGGATGCGATATTTATAGTATGGTATATTTTTAAAGATGAAGCTCTCCAGAACAAAGAAACCAACACTTTCAATCCAAGATGAAAACTGAAAATATATTTTGATGACATTATTGTAGGAGTAGTATGATAGTATGTAGACCGAGTAAATAGTTTGTAATAGGTTTGATTTGTTTGCATTAGGATATAATGACCATGTTTATTCGCTCGGTGCAGTACGTGCAGAAAAGCTTAAAATTTTTTGGTTAGCAAACATTTGTAAAGCCGAACAACTCAGAGATAACAGATTCACTATCTTAAAAATTTGCTATGAAACACATTTGGACCTCTTTCATTGCAAAATTGCAATGTTGTTGTCGAGGAGTGTGCAGAGAGGGTAGGGGGTGGGTCATCCATGGACATAACCTTGCAATTGCATGCTGTTACACCAAACCACACGATATTACTGCCATAGTCAAATCCCAAATTCTCATTTGCAGATATCTATCGGTATAAAAATTGGACTGCCATGCACCTCGACATGGTCAAGGACAACGGGAATACTCTCCTTGGCGACGGTTCCTATTTAAAGACCTTTAACACCAATCTTCCTTCGTCAAAATGCTCTGTCTGATCCATCGTAAACTCATTATTTAATAATATTCTTTTTCAAAATTTATCGTGTTTTGGTTACCGAATATTTTCCAGAAGAATTTATTATACTTTACCGTATTTATCGTACTTTCTTTTGTATAGAATTTTTCAGCTAAGTATAATGACAACAATTCAAAGTCCTGAGTAGTTTTATAATAATAATGAGTAAAACTTGTCCTAGCCTGTAGGCATGGTTTTATTAAAAATTCCGGACGTTTCGGGAAATCACTTTTCCCTTCATCAATGGGCAACAAAATAAAGATATACGAGTACAAAGAAGACAACAAGATACTGCAATAAACGTTAAAAATTAACAGTTAAAAGCAATAAGCAACAATTAAAAGCAAGCGCCTGGTTCATGCAATATTTTTAATTAAGTATAAAAATCACCGATACATATACAGTATATAATAATTAATTGATGACCAGTCCTACAAACAATGTGGCTCTTCAGCAACAAGGTCAACTCTCAGAGGCACTTTGACCAGTATTTTATTATAAAACGAGAAAAGATAGTTGCAAGAATGTCCAAAACACTGTAGACAGTGCTTTTATAGGCGGTATATGGGTGATACACTTTTTAACATCTATCTCATTCGAGTGAATTCCTAAACTCTTTCACCATGAAGCACCAAAACAAATATTTCAGAAGTGAACGAAATACTGTAAATAAGTTAGCGTTTCTATAGATTTATCATACAAATTTTAGATTTATAAATTCTCACTTCTGTTTATAGGAAATCTACCAACATAAACGTAGACACTAAGTACTCTCTCATAAGTATAAATTAGGTAGTGTTAGGACCCTTCTCTTTAGCGCTATAAAAGATTTACCAAAAGATTCTGTTCTTCGAATCGTAATTTACAACCAATTTCTAATCTAAAATTTGTTTTTCAATGCATTGAAGAAATATTTAGATGACAAATACAAACCGCAAGAACTAGCAGCCCTTACAGTGAAAAAAAAGAAGAAAACTATACAGTGCATTTGTATGACATATCATACGTATCTCAGTCAAAAGATGTAAAAAAGATCTTCACAAGTTATTGGCTCAATTTACAGTTTACGTCAAATTCGAACCACGGGTCGCTACATCATCTTTAAACTTTAAATATCACTCTTTAAACATCAACTTTAAATATTATTTTTACGGTGCAGTTTTATCGTTTGGATTATCAATATAATTACGGTAGCAGTTGTAATGTTATGTAATTGTGCAAACTTATTTAATGACAGCCTAATATACTTATGGGTGCTTATACACTGTTTTAACGATCTACGGTCTTAAGACAGAGAGGTATGAGCTCAGAACCTATATCATAGCTTGTTATAACATATTTATATCCATTCACCATTAAATAAATTAGATTACGTGAAGCGAATTCGTGTAGTTACTACATATCCGTAAGTTTTAAAAAAATCCATAATGATTCTTTGATATAAATTTCCTATTACGAATGACGTAAATAATTCCATTATTATTACGAAGAGAGAAAATTTTTACATCATGAAACCAGAAAATTTTCAATCCTATACGACGGAACTTGTTGAATAAAGAATTTTCAATTGTGATAACAAAAATTCCGGTTTCAGTCAGTGATAGAAATGGGTTTTAGGAACTAGGTACCAGGGGTGTGGAGTCGGAGTCGGAGTCGTGGAGTCGGTCAATTTTGAGTGGAGTCGGAGTCGGAGTCGGAAGTGCATAGTTGGATGGAGTCGGAGTCGGAGTCGGTGCAAATCCTTCAACTATAATCATAGCAGCCTAGCCCTAGGCCTAGCTCAATTTTATGAATAAAATAGATTTAACCTAATGTTTTAATATATGATATAATATATAAATAATATATAATATATAAATATAAATAATATATAAATATAGTTGCTTATAATTAATTAATTAACTTAATTAATTAACATAATTAATAAAAGGAAATTTAAAAATTTTGTACTAGCAACCCTAAATCTTTTTCAGATTTTTAGATTTCAATTTGATAAGTAATGATAACAGCGTAATGTCACATCAAAAGTATAAATCTGCTGTTTTTGAATATTTTTCACTCACTGCTGATGGAAAATATTACGTATTACGGATGTTTATAATAATACAAAAACATCTTATTAATTTGCTAAACCAATAATAATCTTATTTTGTTTAAGCTTCAATCAGTTTGTATTTTGGGATTTATTGTAATTTTTGAATAAAGAGAAAAAAAGCCATTAAGGCATAGTTACAGTCACTAAGTAACTGATGAGTCATGTGGTGGTGACGAAATGCCTTGTTTATGAATCTCCATTGGCTTAATAAAGCTAATCGTAATCAATTTGGCCTTAACATTCCATCGGAGTCGGAGTCGTAATTATACAAGTCAGATTTCTGGAGTCGGAGTCGGAATGTTAAAATTTTTGGAGTCGGAGTCGGAGTTGGAGTCGGCAAATTTTATCACCGACTCCACAGCCCTGCTAGGTACACGCTTGGGAAAAGGAGCACACACACACACACACACACACACACACACACACATATATATATATATATATATATATATTAAATGATGACTTATACATAAGTCATCAAGACACAGTTTTGCAACCTCTGATTTTCGTCCTACCATTACTGATGCTCCATCAATTACAACTGCAAATTGAGAAGTAGGTACATGCCGTGTACCCGCCTGTCCCCCCATTTCCATCACTTGTTTCAATGTATACGTTAACGTAGAACCCGAACCACGGTCCATTGGTCCGTTACACATTATCTGAAGGCGAAGGATAGAGTTATTCGTCCATTAAACAGACTCGGTGTCGTTTAACTTCCCTGATAGTATACTGTTCTCTATGAACATTTGACACTGTTTAATGCTTTTAAATTTGAAGGGTAATAAGTAATAACCATTAATATAAATATATGTTCCAATTTTTTCTCTGATTTTTAAAAGCATAAAGATACAGTTCTACACAGAGGGTTTGACAAGCGATGGACACACCGCTTTCTTAATCGAAATCATGAGATCCATGCGATTTCAAAAGAACCTATCGTATTTCTTATTTCAGTTAGGGAAATTTATATGATGATATTGTAAGCGTTACTTATTTAGGAAGATTATTATAGTAATTTACATCTCAAAAAAATATATTTTTACAAGAAGAAATTGTGAAAATTTATGAAGGAAGTTCGTAGTATTTCAATGTGGAAAAGAAATATTTAACTATTGAATTACAAACATTTTTCCAGTTAATGTGACAGTTAAATAATCTAAAGCGGCAATTATTTACATTTCACAATAACATTATAAAGAACATTTATTTCCAGATATGACTCGATATGTCTTTTAATTTTATTTTTGTGGAGAACATTCAATCTTTTATTCACATTTTGATAATAATATAATTTACAGTTGATAAATTAACAAAATTAAAAATGTTGCCCATAATATTGCCAATTTTCTTTAAAGAAAATAAATTTAGTATTTTAGGGATAACTTAAAGATTATTTGCCACGCTTAAACATTCTTTGGAAATCTGAGAAAATAATTACGACTTAATATAATATTGAATTGGTTATGATACTTATATATAGGTTTCTTGCGAAAGTTGTGAACAATTATAATTTATCGAGTAACATCTTACTTTCTTTTCTGATAAAATATTTTGAAGTCAAATTAGCCTAATCTAAACGTACATCGTGAATTGTATGTGTATGTATGCTATACAACTTTTACTTTGTGTACAAAAAATCTTAATATACACGTAACAATACTGTCTATCTTTTGTTCCTGAGTTTTATACTTGAAAGAGAAAATAAACGAAATAATTGGAACCTTTAAGGTAAAAGAAAAAAAATCCCCAAAACTAAAAAGAAAGCTACAGCACGCGCCTGGTTGAGCCCGGGCATCTGTTCTCTTCTACTCACGCTCTTGTTTCTCTTCCTCCCTTTTCGCTTTCTTTCCTACATCTTCTTCCATTTAATTTCTCTTCTTCGTTTGTCTTCTTTCTTGGTCACTTCGACAACTACCATTTTTTAACATTACGAAACCGCTTCGACATATGTAAAATAGTTCAACAAAAGAGTTAAATGAGACAGACGACAATATTCGTGGGTAAGGAAATGTTTGGAATGAAGAAGACATCGAAAAGTTGCAAAATAATATCAATACATTATTTAAATGGACTGAAGACAACAATATGAAGTTCAACTACAAAAATTTAAAACTCACTCGATATGGTAATAACAAAGAACTACGTAATAAAGGATACAATACAATGAAAGCTGAATCCACCAAATTCACAAGTCAGAGCCCAATGGTGCCTAGAGCTGGGCGGTTATCTTTTCTGTATCTTACGTCTCTAAGAAGCGTGGGGGCCGGCCATCCCCTTTTAAATGACTGGGGCTAAGGTAGCCCAGGCTGGACCCCCTACCCCTCACTCCCTTGGGGGATATGAAACATGGATGTTACTTTACCTTTTTTATAAAAGGATATTTTGTGCAATAAACAAAATAAAATAACTTAATCAGATAAATCCAACCCAATAAAGATAATTGAAATTCAAATTTAATTAAAACTTAGTTCTTAATTTCAACTGCTTTTATTCGGTGCGTCTTATCTGATTAAATATTGTCTTGTTTTTCCCTGAAGATGTGAATATATCACGAAAGCGCTTGGATTTCGTGTTTCTTTTTCCTTTTCCCTGTGGTTGTTTGCTTATATATATATATATATATATATAACAAGAAGTTCACTCTATGATCTAGTAATAGTAATTCATTCAATAATTTCTAGAGAAAGATATATTTTTTTTTAGTGAATATATAAAGGAAAAATATTTAAGTCATAATTACCCACAATCCTAAATAGTACTATTACGAGTAATAGTAAACTGTCAAGAGGGACCAGAAACTGGTACAGCGCTCAGGCCAAATAATGCCGCTCGTTATTTTAACTCCTGCGTTATTCTTACCATCATCATTGGGACTCGAACCCACGACCTAAGTGCCTTCATTCCGTTTATAAGGAAAGGATGTTATCCGCTGAGCTACAAACGCTGGTTGCGAGTTGAATTAGGTTTGAACCTTTCTACTGTATTCCGTAGAAGTACGACAGAGAAATCGCATCCTTTGATGTAAAAAAGTGCTGTCCAACTTCTATAAAGCGCGGCCAAGATGTTGCCTATAATCATACACTGTTGGTTAATACGACTTAGGAACCCGCTGAATGTTGTTCTCCCTACTAGAAATGACAAAATAGGGAAGAAAATTCAGAAATGAAATTTGGCAAACGTCCATTCCGCGGGCCGCAAGTTGGACAGCGCTGGTGTAAAATATCTTCTTTTGTTGGAAACTGTCTTTAAATGAGATGCAAAGCAACAAATTAACATTTTATTTTATGTTTCGTGACTGTTTTACAGGAGTAAATATTTAATGTCAGCACAGACATTATTAGCTCAGAATCACCCATTATCTGAAACAATTTGAATTGTTCGTGCATAAAACTTCACCTTTTTACGTGGAAGTCAAAATATGATAATAAAAACCCACTCTAATAGACAGAGTTTATTTCCACAACAGTTTCGATGCCCACTGGCATCCTCTTCGGGTGGATACAGAAAAACGAATGTTTTTCATTTTTCTATATCTACCCGAAGAAGATGCCAGTGGGTATCGAAACTGTTGTGGAAATAAACTCTGTCTATTAGAGTGGGTTTTTATTATCATGAATTGTTCGTGTTTGAAATTTTTACATTTATATTATCTGTCCAATTCTTATTTTTGAGTAAAGCTTAAAAGCTTGATAGACTCTTTGGAAGAAATTCGTAACAAATAATTGATAACGCTTCCCGTTATGAGTTACATATTATATTCGTGTAAAGAATAAACCACAAGGAAAAGTGACTAGCGATCGTTTGGTATTTTTTAGTACTTATCCCCAAGATTTCACGCAGACAATTCAAATTGTTTCAGATAATGGGTGATTCTGAGTTAATAAGGTCTGTGCCGATAGGTCATACATGTGCCTCCCACAAATACAGTATATGTGGCGTGTCTTTTATTAACTGTAATTTTTATTGACTTACTGTAATAAATTAATTGTATTTGTCTTCTTCTGTTCAAAGGATTAATTGTAAACTCACATTAGAATTTTAATAATTGCTATTTTAATTAATAAACTATAGATTTTTCAATTATATGTACATTGTTTATTACGCTTGTAAGATTTTTCATAATAATAATAATAATAATAATAATAATAATAATAATTTTATAACAACATCACAACTGATTTGGAAATCATTTCTATATACGTTGACCTGCAACAGAAGCCATCAAAAGAAACCTCCGCGGCCTCATTTCATTTCCCTCTTTCGGGCCATGCCAATAGCGTCCCTGGAGACCTAATCAAGGGGGATGAAGACCGCGTAGCTTCGTTCCAAAGACAAGAAATCTGTAACAATGACGTCTTTTGTAGAAGAAGACTCAACTGCAATAAAAACCTTTTACATTTGTATGTTTGTGCATCTGACTTGACAATAACAACCAGAAGTAATGTCGTTATTTACATACTTTTTAGTTGTATAAATGTATAACTTCTGTTATTTCATTCGATTCAGGTAAACGAGTCACCTTTTAATGGTTTTAACTTGTAGTTGTACTGAACTAATTTGGTTTTTCTGTGAAATAGAACTATATTTCCAGTGATTTATTTAGTTGACGAAAAAGGACAGAAACTGACTGATTGTCTGTTTGGGTGAAATCTCTTCTGTGATATGTTGTTAGATATTAGTTGAGCTACGAATATATATATATATATATATATATATATATATATATATATATATATATATATATATATATATTATATATATATATATATATATAATATAGATATGAAAATTATTTCACGAAAGTAACACGTGAATAATATTTATGATGATAATAACCACGAAGGAAAAACGAAATACAGAATGATGCTCAAGCGTTTTCGTCTAATAACATCCTCAGGAACAATATATAATATATATATATATATATATATATATCAGCAAACAACCACAGGGAAAAAGGAAAAAGAAACACGAAATCCGAGCGCTTTCGTGATATATTCACATCTTCTTTTTCCTTTTTCCCTGTGGTTGTTTGCTTATTAATAAGATCACGTGTTATTCTGTGATTTTTCTGCACATATATATATAGTGTAAATTTAATTATTAAATTATAAAGCACGAAAAGATGAAGTACCAGCGAAGAGAAAAACAAAGTCTAGCAAATATCAGGCGATTTTTCGGTAGACACTAAAATTTTAATGTTTTTATTTCAGTTTGTAAAAAAATACAAACCTTTTAAAGTGTCAGATGTTTAAAAAGATCACTCTGTATATATATATATAAATGTACTATTAGAAAATAAGCTTTGGATAATTGAGTAACCTGTGATGGGGCCGAATACGTATTTGTATTTACAAATACAGCAAAACCTGTATATGTGTTTGTATTTGAGGCATTCTTAGGATGTGTATTTGTACTTGAATTTGTATTTGATTACAGTATTTGCTGTATTTGTTTCAAATACATGTCAAATACGAAGTACCAGCTTCCTCCGCTCCTGTAGAGAGACTTTTCAATGTTGCGGGCAAAGTTTTTCGTGCAGACAGGTGTAATTTAAGTGATTCATGATTTGAAGATTTAATATTTATTAAATGTAATCAGTAACAACAAGTAATCAATAGCTTTTCTTTTTAAATACATTGTTTTATATAATTTTTTGACAGTATTATATCATATGGCAATGGAAGTAATGGTGCGTATTTGTATTTGTATTTGAGACTTCGTATTTGTATTTGTATTTCATAATCCATAAACTGAAATATTTGTATTTGTATTTCATAATCCATAAAGTGAAATATTTGTATTTGTATTTGATATTGCCTGTAGGAGTGTATTTGTATTTGCTTATGTGTATTTGACCCCATCCCTGGTCTGGGTTGTAGTTGGATGGGAGATTGTCCTCTGCGTCCAGATTATGTGGCGACCAATGGTTCGGATCTCACGTAAAGTTGAAGTAGGTTCCTTTCGCCATATGATCTTAAGATTTAGTTAATTATTTTAATGTAACTTTTGTGTACAGTAGATTGGAGGGAACGGTGGCAAAAGACTGGAATGGGAATAGGTGTGGAATAAATATATTAAGGTTTGTAAGATTTCGTGAATTTATCTTTTAATCTTTTCTGGAAGCCTTTCAGCGTGTTATATACAATATATTGTATCTTGATCGAGGTTGTTCCAAAGGTTGGGTCCAGTGGAGCATAAAGATCGAGTTGTACAATCTTGAGCAGTGGTGGGAAACCTGCAGGCTGCAGCCCACCAGGTTTCTGAGTGCGGCCCAAGAGAGATTTTACTAACCATTGTCCACATGAATGAAAATTTTGGAATTTATGTTAATATTTCCATAATGTGATAATTTTGTTTGATTTAACAAATTTCTTTATATTAATTATTTCCTATTCTACCAAACACTTTGATTGATTTAACTAAATTTCATTTCTTAATTTAACGAAAATCACACCCTATTTATTTTGTAATCTGACAACTCTACATGAGCCATGCTTCCGACAAGTTGACTATTTGAAGTTGATCACAATTCAATTAATATATAAATAATAATTTTCTCTAACTCTCTATGAAATTTTCGGGCTGTATTAAATGTATTTAAACATTTTCGTGGGGCTATGTTTAGCGCACATGCACATTTTTAATCTTGCGGCCCACTGAGATGAAGGAAGGCCACTCATGCGGCCCACTCACTAGCCTAGGTTGCCCATTACTGATCTAGAGTGTATTTTGGTTTTCTGATGTACGTATTTGATTGTCTTGTGTCGAAACGGTGTTGGGTTTGGGAAGGTAATATTTTGTTTTGGATGATTTCTAGACAAGTATTATGACGATATGATACATATAAGTGGCAATGTTTAGTTTGTAAATAACTTCTAGTTTTAGACCGTTTAAATCGTATAACATTTTGTCCGTACTACCGTTATGTTTGTTCAATTTATAAATTTTCCTAATTATTCTTTTAGGCATGGCCACCAATGACTGAATTAAATACTGTCGGGTACTTTCGTAAGAGCTAATGCAGTACTGTAGATGTGGGTGTGCCTTAGTGTAGTATATGGATCTGAGGACTTGTTTTAGGAGTATCGCTCCTACTTTTGAGATTATGTATGCGACTTTGGCTAATTTGATGCTAGGTCAGTATGTTTTTGAATGACAGGTTTGTGCTGAAGGTAATTCACAGAAGTTTGGTCGGTTACACTCGTTTTTAGGGATTGAATTTATTTAAGGGGTCATTGTTTTCTTTTTTGTGATAACTATATAAGATGTTTTTTTTTACATATTTAGGGACAGTTTGTGGACATTGATATTTAAGGCTAGTTTATTGGCATTAAGCCTTAGATAAATTCTTTGACGTTCATTGCTGGACGTTATTTGGAGTGGCGATAAGTCCTTGTTAGAAGTAATGATTGTCGTATTGTCGTGACATCTGCGTAGGAGTAACAGGAAAAGTTGGTCAGTGATCGGTAGAAGTCATTTTTGTAAAGAAGGAACAGGATACGTGCCAGAATGCTCCCTTGAGGCACTCGTTGGGATATGGATCTTGTCCGTCAAATATGAGAATCACCTGTTATAAATTGAATCATGCTACTCAAGTTTGAGCGGAACCATCTTGGTGGGGTAGTCCTTTAACTCAATCAGGCCGGGAGCGCACGTAGGTGCGCCTCGAAACTACTGCCGTGAAAAAAATCCAGGCCTGAATGAGTTAAACTGAAATGTTCCAGTTGTTTTAAGAGTATGTCATGATGTGTTGTGTCAAAAGCATTAGCCAGATCAAGTAGGAGGATTATTGATGTTCTTTTGTGGTTCAGATTGTTATGAAGTCCTTCTAATAGAGCGGTTGTTGATTGCGTGGTTGGTCGTGTGTTTTCTTAGAAATCCACTTTAATGTTTGTTTATCATTTTGCGTTTTAATATAAACTTTATTAGTTTGATTATATATTACTTTCTCATATAATTTATTGGTGGTTGGAAGGACGGAGATGGGGTCCATAGTTTGATGGGAAAGATTTATTGCCTGATTTAAAAAATAGGGAATACTCTAGCTAGCTTATTTTAAGGTAGTCTCGGAAAATAACATTTTGAATGGAAAGGTTAACGAGCTTTGAGAGATGGAGGTACAATTAAATTCACATATTCTTTATAACTCTATTTGGTATCGTGTCTAGCGTATAGTTTTCACTTTTCAATCCAATTTATTGATTATATTTATAAACTTGACTTTAGTTTTATAGCACACGAATAAAACAAATAAAAATTAAGCGTGGCTCTTGAAAATAAAAATTAGGTCTTTTAAAAACACAAACCTTAAAGTAAAAATTAAATAAACCTTGATAATAAAAACCCACTATAATAGACAGAGTTTATTTCCACAACAGTTTCGATGCTCACTGGTATCCTCTTCGGGTGGATACAGAAAAACGTTTTTCTGTATCCACCCGAAGAGGATGCCAGTGGGCATCGAAACTGTTGTGGAAATAAACTCTGTCTATTAGAGTGGGTTTTTATTATCATATTTTGACCTTCACGTAGAAAAAAGTGAAGTTTTTTGCATAAATAAACCTTGTTTCTAATGTAACCTTCCTTTTTATCATTAGGACATTTTAATTAAAATTCTTAACAGTAGGCTACATCTCCTCTTGGACTTAACGCTCCAAAATAATTCTTTCAGCGAGCGGGATGTGCTTGTATTTAGGCACAAAGTTTGTCCATTCTTGGTTGTACGTTTAAGGTATCCCTTCTTAAATTGTTTTTTATATACTGTAGTCAGCATTCGAGACTGACACTTAGCAACAGCAGAAGAAACCTATTTCGCGCAAGTACCTTGTTGAAAAATGAAGAAGCACTGACAGAAATTTCTTTATCAGTTCCGGATATTCTTTTGCAATTAAAAACCTAAATTCGACGGGATTTTTTTTATTTATTCGAAAAGCCGTTACGGTGTCTGATTACACTTTTCTCATTGATATTAAAGATAGTTTGAAGAATGCAGGAAAGCAGAGAAAAGGTGGTGAATTCATTCGAATTCAGCCGCAGTTTTGTTTTCGCGAAGGACTTTGTAATTTCTGACGACCCGTGGTGGGTCATGGTTCGGATTCTATGTTAAACTGTATGTTCAAGGTGGAGCAATAAGTGTGATCTTTCTCAGAATGAACAATTCGGGCGTACGTAAAACCAAGTGTAATTACAAGTTTTTTTTGAATGCTTAGATTATGTTAGGTTAGGTTAGTTTAAGTTATTAGGATGTCGATGAAATTTCCTGTCGACAAAACTTATGGACGTCCTTGTGGGACACTCTTTACTTTTTCTGTTTGGAAATTTTGTTGTGGAGAGGAAGTAGCGAAGATGAAATGTCGCGTTGTCAAGTTGGTTCCCATTTTAGGAATTTTAATTTATTTTCAATAAGAAAAAATTGAATATTGAATATTTATCCTTCTACTAAAGGATAACCTCTACTGTAAACGTACCCCACAGTGGGACATGAATTTTAGTAATTTGTCATGGCTTAAAGAAATCTCTTATCGCATCTCCCGCATAAATTTTTGACTGTCAGTCATTGAGGTTCATCCTCCGCGATAACATGAACTGGCTTCTTGGATAGTGTGATAGAATTTGATTCCTTTAACAGAATTCCAATTCCAAGTGTCAAGTTTTAAGGACTGAGCGATCAAATATAGTGTATTCCACTACGTTTACACACTGTTTATATGACATCATGGAAAATGCATTTGGGAAAGATGACTACTTTTTGAACACCCTTCAGTGACGATGGCTGCATCGCCATGCGGATAAGGTGCTTTCTGCAGACACCAAACACAGTTACTTGGTTTAGTCTGACCGTCTCTGAATGCAGTACAACGAATATGTGACCCAGGTTCTCATCAGGTTCTCATCTACCATCATAAAAATGATTTTTCATGATGTAGTATACAATATTTGTCTGATTGCGTGATTATTTCTTTCTTTGTACTTTAGGCCTACTATCTTTTAGTAATTAAACTATTTTCATTTCTTTAATACAAATCATCACTGAAGGGCTTCCGATTGATGGTTGGAAGGATGGAGTTAAGGGTCTGAACGCATTTCTGACCTGTCAGGGAAGAACTGAGCTGCATAGGGTACCTTTTGTTATTATACATAACAGATGAATACATGGCGCGTATCATAAGACGCGCACACACACACTCTCCCACGAACGTGACATGAACGATTGAAAAGTATAAATTAATTTTAAAGGTTACGAGAAATACAATAAAAATTATCTTCATTCATTATTATAATTTATTAGCTAAGTAAATGTAGGTTATAAACTCATCATTTTAATGCAGTTAATCCATTATACTTCATTTTTTTAATATATATATATATATAAGGAGTGTAAGAGAGATGTGGGGGAGGGGGAGGGGGTGAAATTTATAACAGATGTCAATTCTTATCATTTAAAATGTTTAGTCATCAATGATTATATGCTGAAAACAAACACAGACATTTACTGAACACCTACAAACCTTGATTTCCAAAAACACTTAATCAAGCATCTTAATACTTAGTTTCAAAAACACTCACCAAACGTATGTACACACTAACAAATAAATGTATACATATATATTGTAATTACACAGTTATCACTTTTAACCTTCGGGCTCTTACACAAATTAGTTACTATGTAATAAATGGTGAAATATTTTTTTTTTTTCCTCCCCTTTCAGTTTGAGGAGTTCAAAGTTAATTTTAAAAAGTTTGACTTAAAACACAATCTACAATGTTAAAAATAAGATCACAGTAAGTTATTATTAATTCTATTACTTTTATTATTAATATTATTATTAAGTATTATTACTATTAGCATCATATATATATATATTATATATATATATATATATATCATTCAGGGTCCACATTATTAATGGAATTTATGGGCGTGAGTTAATTGGATTGTTAAAAGCAGTTTATTTTGAAAAATTACATCACTCGCGAATAACGCATTATAAGGCTGAATTAACTATGATGTAATTCTTATAGAGTTCTTACACAGTTCTTAAAAGCAAGAATTAGCGTCATTTTGTGGGTTTTTTTTAAACTGTTATTTTTTTAGCTGTTTTTTTTCGTTTTTTTTAATGAAAAATTTTTTGTTTACGTTCATTACTGATTTAAAAAGAAAAAACAACTTCTAACTCATTTTCATTTGTGTGTGTGTGTGTGTGTGGGGGGGGTTGAAAGTTAAGGGTTGGGGGGTTGGGGATAAAGTGATGATGTCAAGGGAGGGAGGGGGGGGAGGAACACAAGTTCCATTGTCTTTGAATACGAATTTATCCATTATATACTTGAGTGGCAACTTAAATTGAAATATTTATTGCTTTTGTTAAGAGGAATTTGTTATAAGCACTATACAACCATTTTCTTATAACAAATTCCAAATTTTTCTTTTTTAAAATATTCAGTTATAAAAAAATTTCTTTTAACTCCTAATTGGTTCAGTTTCATTATGAGTTCAAACCTAATTTTAAAAATTCAATTTTGGCAGTGCTATTCCTTATGAAAAAATTTTAACTATAAATTTTGAAGTTTTCAAAAAATTTTAAAAAAAGTTCTTTGGACACGAGTTCATTAAGACTCCCAGAAAGAGTTACTCAGAACTCGGGACCCGTGCAACTTTCCAGTTCAGAAAGGACTTGAACACTGAAAGAAAAGGAAACTGTATATAATATTTACATAAAACTATAATAATTATTACATATTAATAATGAAGATCTCTGTATTTCAAAAGCTGCTGCTCGCGAAAGACGGAAAATATATCCGTAGACTTACATAAAGAGCTTACATATTAAAAAATTAACAATTATATGTACAATGTAGAGAATAGATGATATTTACAGACATAATTACATAGATAGTAAATGTACTGTTTGTCTATGTACTTTAAAGTGTGATACATATTGCTAACGAGGGTTTATGGATCTTGATAAATCTGATTCCTTATCACATATATAATACATTTACCCTTTATGTCTAAACTTATTCTAAGAACGGGTTTTAGCTTAGATGTCCGAAATATATTTTAGATTTGATCCAAAGTCTATAAAAGCTTTTTTTTAATTGAATAAATAATCAGGTGGTTTAATTTTGATCGACACATCTACCTTTTCATCGCAGTCTTATCGAAATTCAGGCAATCACTTTTCCAGAAGATATTTTCCGTTAATATAAAAACTATTTGGGCACTTACAAACCATTTCTGGAGATATCTAATGCCACGTAATCAGTCAGCAGCCTTCAGAATTATATATAGTCGCTTCGAAATCATTCGTGTAAATTTGCAACACCCGTATTTGATACCAGCACCTGACATTTAATCATCCATTTGTAAGTACTAACACTCGCTAGTCATTCCCAAATTTAGGCCAACACCCCTCATTCTTTCATTCGTACATACCAACACCTTCCATTCATTCGCTCGAAGATGTCAACACTCGCTATTCATTTATTCATCCATACGCAAGTTTATACCAACACGTACTATTCATTCACCACCAGATACCAATACTCGCTATTCATTCATTCGCAACTTTATACCAACACGTACTATTAATTTACCCCAGATACCAACACTCGCTATTCATTCATTCACAAGATTATACCAATACGTACAATTCATTCACCACCAGATACCAACACCCGCTGTTCATTTATTCCTTAATTTAACGTACCACCTGCCATTCATTCCCAAATTTAGGCCAACACCCCTCATTCTTTCATTCGTACATACCAACACCTTCCATTCATTCGCTCGAAGATGCCAACACTCGCTATTCATTTATTCATCCATACGCAAGTTTATACCAACACGTACTATTCATTCACCACCAGATACCAATACTCGCTATTCATTCATTCGCAACTTTATACCAACACGTACTATTAATTTACCCCCAGATACCAACACTCGCTATTCATTCATTCACAAGATTATACCAATACGTACAATTCATTCACCACCAGATACCAACACCCGCTGTTCATTTATTCCTTAATTTAACGTACCACCTGCCATTCATTTGTAGGTTTTGATCAATATCTACCATAAAAATTTTGGAAGTAGGAATTTTATATTTCTGTAGACATTTTTTAAAATATGTTTCGGACGATGATGTTGACTTTTTAAAGATACATAGTAACAAAACTTAATTGGAAAACAGAGACAAGAGAGGGAAAGAAGAGACATAAATAGGTTTGATATATATATATATATATGTTATTGCAAATTAAAAATAAAACCATCAGGGGCTCAAAACTATTGCGAAAATTCTGCTCTTAATCAGTATTTGCATGAATTATGTCAAAATTGACTAGAAATAAACACCTTTAAAAAAAAAAAGTGCCATATTTTCAATTTTAATAAGGTAAGTGTAAGAATAAATATTGAAATGGAATCTTAAATAATAATAATAATAATAATAATAATAATAATAATGATACAAAATAATTCCTAAAGTTTGAGTCCTTAATGAATGATTTTTAAAATTTCAAGGTCATAAAAGACGTTATGACGTCACGTTAACAGTTACATTAACATCTACAAGATAGAGACATCAAAGGCAAGAACCTCATAAGGGAAAGTGACGTCATTAGGTACTGCTTCAAAGACAGAGATTGACGTCATCAGTTTTTGAAGCTCTGACGTCATTCTCTTAAGGTGAGGGTAAAAGAGGGTAAGCGGTGCGTCAGTTTTCAAAAAAATGCGTATGGAAGGAAATAGACAACAAAAATTCGGTTATCTTCAGTTGGACTTAAAACTCTTAATATATATATATATTATATTATATATATATATATATATATAACAAATACAATAGAAAAAAATCAATTTATAGATTGAAAATACATTGAACAAACTCTTAAATCTACGGTCTCCGAATAAAGATAAAACGTTGAATTCCAGTCAAGAAATTATGCAAACTGTAATTATGTGACCTTAACTTTCGCTTTACTGTTCAAAAGTTGCTGAACTGTCGTTATAATAACGAAAATGTTCGACTGAAAACGAGACCCTAAAAGAGTTTGTTAATGACTTCAATAGTGACGTCACTTGATTAAAAAGAAGGGGAAAAAATTTAGCAGAGAATCAAAGACATTTGTCTTGAATACACTTATGGGAAGCCTCGGATTGTTGTTTATAGTGGGTCAAATCGACCTCCATTTTTTTATAGCTACCAGAGTCCTAACCCCTAATCACAGAGAAGCAAACAAGTTGCCAATAAAATAAGGATTGCGGTACTAGATGCTCTCCAAACCCCCCTTCGTTTGTTTTCGGATTACCACAACAAACACCCTTCTCCATTCTCCTTCTTTCTCTTTCCGATTCTTCTTATAGCTAATATTGGATTTCAAAACTGGGGTATTTTATTTTTATCTTAAACATGGCAGTCTGCAAACCGAGATGAACTAAATTAGAATAATGTTACTTACGAATGATATTTTCTACTCCCCAACTTTAGCTGAAAGCTAAGGCTGAAAAATGAATTAAGACAGACCTTCGTTCTGTTAAAAAACAACAACAACTTTTTCATTGGAAGGAATTGTTATTTCGACTTCTCAGTTTATAGAAGGAAGGGTGAGGGGGCCAGGGAACATTTGCCTTAATTAATTCAAAGAGTGATTTTATCATCATGAGGAATAGTAACATCCTTTTCCACTGAGAGGAAACACACTTAACATTAGTTTTACGCGATCTTTCGCATAAAAGAGATTAATTAAAGATATTAACTCTGGTTAATCCTCTTATCTACTTACTTTAGTTTAGTTTCTACGTACTTTATATTGGTTTTAAAGTACCCACATAAATTTATATGTAAAGCGTAGCATTTATTTTTAATTTCCTCAACACGGAACTGAGGCAGAGTCTGTTCGTTCATTCAACAATTTTCACAAGTTCATATTATACACTACTTCATTACTACAATAATTGTAACACTGGACTGAGTGTTTTCCAAATACAGATAGGCAGGTGTCTTTGTGCAATGTATCATTTCATAGTTTGAAACATCGTCAATTATAGGGCCAAATCACAGTGCCAAATGCCCAATGAAACAGGGTCACCAATGGCCCAAGTGGAAAATATTCGTACGACAGTCCTTATTTTATTGGCAATATTAAAAGCAGTTATTAAACAAACCTAACCTAAATAATTTATATACTGTATATATGTATAATGAACATATATATATATATATATATATAATATATATTACAATCTTCTAGCTTTCAAATTTGTTTATACATACAGAATAGACAATAGAAGAATTTCTAAGTCGATATTTTATAACTAATTCATAAACGATATGAAATTCTAATAATACAAATTGATGTAAACTGATTTTTTGACAAAATAAATTTTTGTAGTTTCGAATTCTCCTTAAGTTTGCAATTTTTTTTTAACTTCTAAATGGCTTAACTCTTGAAAGTAAATTTTAATTACATCATTTTCTTACTGTTATTAATGAGAAACTATGAGGCGTATTACATCAAAATAATTATATGCTTTATAGTTAGATCAGTGGTGAAATTGTACGTTATAATAATAGTAATAATCATTGAATAAGGCCAGAAACTGGCATAGCACTTAAGCCAAACTAATGCACCCCATTTGCCTAACGCCCATATTATTATATTATTATTATTATTATTATTATTACCAGGACTCTTGGGAAACGAACCCCCGACCTCAGTGTCTGCATTTCGCTTATAGGCAAACGTTGTTGTCCATTGAGCTCCGGTCGCTGGTACGCACGTACATATTTTTTAAGATTATGTAAATGAAAGGAATTTTTAAAATTTGCATGTAATGTAATTTTTTAATTAAAGATCAATATTGCTTTTTCATAAATTTTAAAACGAAATGAAATTTGATGACGAAAATTTTTACAAACGTAAATAATTTCATGTAAAAATATTCTATTCATATCTTAAATATATTATAAATAAACTTAGCAAAATACAGATATGGTAAATTATAAATATTATCTTTTATATGATATGTAAATAAATAAAAAATTTCCTATTACATTATCATCGTAACAAAATATTTACAAAGATACACTTCTTGAAATTTAAAAAAAAAAGAAAAAAAAGAAGAGTTTACGTTGTTTACAGAGGCACCTTCGTAACTGTAAATTTCTGCTTTCTGTACATACCTTTCAAATGCAACTGTAAGACGTAATAAGAACTGTTTTATATTACAGGAAGTATTTGAGTGCAGAAAGTGTGAGCTCAGAATTTGTTTTGAGTCCAACTCGAGTCTTTGTGAAAGAATGATCACACTTTCTATTAAATTTTTATTGCCAAATTCTTATATGATTGACAGTAAAGTCCAACACATCATGATTCATAATAGGTATATTTGAAGGATACATACTTAAATTTAAAAAACAAAACAAAAAAACAGCGTATGAAGAAAGTGCAAAGTAAAAACACTGAAATTTTTTTTATAATAAATAGATAAGTCCTGTAAATTTCGCTACATATAATTTAAGTAGAAAACTGAAATATTAATAAATTATACGTCACCCTGTTTCAAGTAAATCGTATTGACTTCTTTTGATAATAAATATTATCCAGGGAACGTTAGTTTATATAGATCTGGAAGGATAACTGGAGTCCACTGTTGACTTTGACTATCTAAAGATACGGTAATTATTTACTACGAATGGTAAGCTTTCATTCTATGAACGAAAGAAACCAATGAATTAAGGAAAAACGTAACTTAACTTTATATAAAATCCAATTTCGAAATATATTTTGACTCAAAATACCTGAAATGAATTTCAGGTTATTTCAAAGATAAAGTAGACATACTTAGAAATACCTAAGCTCGTAATAAAATACTGAGCATAGAGAGTACTGCAATAATCCGGCTTTTGATGGATCTTTTAAACTTTAAAGGACATCTCAATACCTATGAAAAACTGGGTAACAACAAACCTATAACTGATGTATAAGCTAGGTTTAACGCCTTTATCCAAGCGTTTCACTAAACAAAAAATTACATAATACCTTCTCACTATTAGCACTAGGTCGTTTATCTGAATGACACAGCAATATTGTTCCTAAAATATAAACATGACAAATTTCATGAAATTAAAAAAAAAAAAAAATTCTGGGCATGTATTCTGGGCACGTTTTGGAAAACGTTCTCAGGAAGAACACCTCATATCTTACTCCCTACTCAGGAATTATCTCCACATCCTGATGACTCAAGAGACAAGAAAGAAAGCTATTATTATTATATTATTATCATTATTATGCGTTGCGTTGGGATATGGCGGACCCCCTCGCCCGCCGAAAGGTGCAGGTGGTTCCGTATCTTCTTGCCAGTACAGGAGTGGAAGGATTGGGTTGGGGACCCATCTTTCACTCTTTCTCCCTACGAAGGGCAACAATAGCCTCGGATGTACCCTTTAGTTTCTGCGTTTTCTCCTATTCATTACCTTCTTCTGTAGTTTCATCCGGGCTCAATTCCCAATCAAACGAAATTTTTATAATGTATGTATGCATGTATGTATGTATGTATGTGTATGTATGTATGTATGTGTATGTATGCATGTGTGTATGTATGTATGTGTATGTATGTATGTATGTGTATGCATATATATATGTGTGTGTGTATGTATGTATGTGTGTATGTATGTATGTGTATGTATGTATGTGTATGCATGTGTGTGTGTATGTATGTATGTATGTATGTGCATATGTATGTATGAATGTATTATTATTATTAGGGCGACCCAATTTTAACCTAAAAAATTGAAATTATTAACTTTATTCTTAGCAATTATTAACTTCATTTAACCTAAAAAATTCTTTAATTGCAACTTATTTGTGGATAAATATTAACGCTTACTAATAAAATAAAAATCACATTCATTTATTTATTAAACTATTAACGAAATTATTTAGTTATGTTGCTGGACTTTGGATGAAATTCACCAGGATAGCTAGTAATAATTGCCTGGATTTTGGCAAAAGCTGATTTCGCAGTTTTAGGCATGTTTGAAATTTATATATTCTGTCAAAAAGATAAACAAAATTAAAATAGTTAATTAAACACGTGATTTATGGTACTACTGAACTGATTCTAAGAACAAAAGCCAAAACATCATAATATTCACATAGTATTCACATATTGTATGAATACACGCCTAACTACCAAATGTAAAAAAGCTTCGAAAAACACTACGTCGATAAATAACGAAAGAGTAATGTAGAAATAATGCATAATCAGCTTGTATAATCATCATTAATCAATGTATAGATTCTATGTAAATAAGAATCCAGAATGCGTATTATAACATCATGTTAGAGAACCGGAAATCATTTATTTGCTTACGCAGTTTCACTCCACATTTTCGTTAATTTTGTTTTATTAATCCATCACGAAAGTTTTAGCCTTATTAATAATTTTATTAACTTTATTAACTCATAACTAAAATATTAACTTTATTAACCTAATAGCTAATTTTTAACCTTATTATTAACTTCATTAACTTTGGGTCGCCCTAATTATTATTATCATCATCATTACAGTATTTGATTATGTTAAAATACTAAAATACTGATATATATATATATATATATATATATATATATATATATATATTATATTATATAAGCAATTGTATAAGTGACAAAACTACTAAATAACTTATTTTTAGTAACTATGATGATTACAAAAAAATTTAATAAATATTGTTTCGAATTGGAGAGAGAACGAACGAAGCCTTTGAAAGATCTTTCAACTGACAGCATATTTTGCTTCAATTTCATTTACAATATATGAATAATATTAGATTAAGAAAAAAGGTTTTATATTCAGAAACTCCTCTCGACGGTCTATCGTGAGGTTGAGAACTGAATTCTTTAAGAGTTAGACGCACACCTCTTTTTAATTCTTTACTTTCATTCATTACTTTCAACGCTTTTGTCAAGTTTTTCAAACCGACACTTTTTTGGCCTCTCCTTCTCTCATAGATTTCAAACACCTTCCGATCAGCCTTATTTGAGGTATTACGAATGGAGTAGCGGGGATGGAGCAACTCCCTCTTTTATCGAATATTGCTCTCGAGAAGAAAAAACATGAAAAGGACTGGTCGCAGTCTTATCTTACACATATCATACGGATTATCTTCGAGCGTTCTGACAGATAAAAATATCTGTTATACAATTAGATAAAAGGGGGAAAAATGGTTTAGATATCATATCAAAAAAAGGCTTAAAGTGAGATACGTAAATTTTATCATTCTTTAACTCGGAGGTGGGATGGGGGTGGGGGGGGGGGTGGACCCCGTCTAAATTAAAATGGATTTAAAATGCAGTTTCCGAATTATAAATACCGGGTACAATATTCTTTAACATGTAAAGTAACAACGTAAACCATTACATTTTACATTAAAAATTTAAAATTTTACGTTTTTTTTTTTTTTTTTTTTTTTTTTTTTTTTTTGCAGGCAAATATTTTGTAAGAACCAAACAGGTGGAAAAGGTTGTAGTATAACGTCGTCAAACAAAGAGAGATAGTATAGAAATTATAGAGATAATATAGATATTCTTAAAGTTTGAATATTGTTCATTTCTTTATACGTGCCCCCTACCCCTTAGAGAGGGGTGTGCGTGGGTATGTGGCTCAACAGAAGCTTTGCGGAGGTTATTCATATCACAATAACAGAGCACAAAAGATGGTAACTATTGCCAAGATTAGGAATTTTAAAGGTACGCGCGCTGTCAGCTACATGAGCGATATAAGAAAAGAAAAAAATTTCAGTGAATCTTTTGAGAAATTGTAAAAATGGAATTTGAAAAAAAAAAAAAAAAAACTGCATTCCAGAAAAAAGGGGACAATAAGAAAGTCTGAGAGGACAAAAGGTGGAAAGCTTCTTTAGCAGTTGAAGCCTCAGACTTTATACGATGATAACAGAAGATTTGAGAAGACTTTAGAAATACAGAAGAAATATTTACTAACTTAAAGAAGAAACAAAAAAGTCTGATTTAAAAGTCATTGAGAAAAGTCGCTGTTGACCAGCCACTTATATGGCGCGCTATCAGGACACTTTATTAGAGTAGAAAGCTACTCTCTCCTTCAGGGAAAGTCAAATTATGAAAGAGGACGTGAAAAATGAAGGTTTGGTTGCAGGCCGATCCACAATATAGTTTCAAGAGTCAAACGTAGCTAAATCTAAGTATGTATTTTAGTAAGGATACGCCTATTTAGTCGTCAAACAAAAAAGAAATATATATATATATATATATATATATATATATATATATATTATATATATATATGAAACTTTATATTTTATATAATGTATAATTAATGTCGGTGAAATAATAATTTTTGTTCCTTAAAGTCCTTAAGTATATTTCTTATTCAAAAACTGTCACAATAAGTTTTAGAATAAGTAGCGTTTATCATCTTTAATTTATGGACGGATGTAAACTGGTCATCTCACTTCCTAAAGGTAAAAAATAAGAATCCTACTCGTCTTATTCATTTATAACTATCGTTTTAATTAATCGACAAAGCTTGTATTGAGGAAAGGTAATTTGAAAAATTAAACAGATCGACACATCGATGCGACACATCGACGGGGTGAATGTCAAAGTGCTACGCAAATTCAGGAGAAAAAGGAGCGTGAATACTTAGGCATAGAGCTTTAGAAAGAGATGAAATCTCTATATAAGGATGATGTACACACACACACACACACACACACACACACACACACACACATATATATATATAAGGAAATTAAAAATTAAAAGACGTTTGTATTGGGGGAAACCTTCCTTGCAGAAGTAAATGAAATTTGGGCATCACTGGAACGGGATTTCAAAGAAATGGTACATATACCATTTTATTATTAAAGCACAGGTGTAGCATGACAATTAAGAAGTAATTATTGAATCTTTTACAAATCAGGTGGATAATTTTTTAAAATTGTTTATTCATTTCTCTTTCCTTGGATAATTAATATAACGATACGGTGCAGAGAATTGTCCCGCTCAAAACCTTATATGCTTTTTCACGCTGTTTCTGCATTTCCCAAAGAAAGAATGTGCAGGCAGATCATGGTAGCGCAAGAGGGTATGAGGAATGAAGTTTTACTGACGTAAATGAGTTCGTAATGAGGTTTTACTGATAAAGGAGGGAATGTACTTTTATGGAGATCATTCAGAACGAAAGAAAGAGTATGCAGCAGGATCATGGTAGTACATACGGAAAGGGAAAAATAGGGTAGTAGTGGTGCACTAAAGAAATATAAAGTGCAGTGGGCTGAATATGGTGCAAATGTGAAGGGAAATGACAGCAGGATAACAGTAATGCAACAGGAAAGGCAAAATACAGTAAAATGATTGTGGAGAAATGAAAAGGAAATAGTACAATAGGATAATAGTGGTGCAACAGAGAAGAAACAGTACAGTAGGATGGTTACGGTGCCAGTGGAAAGGGGAATGTGTTATAGATAACAATTTAATACAACAGAGAAAGGAGAATGCGGTAGGATGGTTATACTGTAAATAGAAGAGGAAGAGTGCCGTAGAATAGTAGTGGTGCAAAAAAAAAAAGGAAAGTGCGTTTGTATGATTGTGGTGGAATTGTGGTGTAATAGTGTAATAGTGGTGTGTGTAGCAGTGATATAATAGTGGTGTAGCAGAGAAAGAAAAATGCAGTAGAATGATTATGGTGCAAGTAGAAAGGGAAAAGTGCAATAGAACAACAGTAGTGCAACAGAAAGAAAGAAAGTGCAGTAGGATGATTGTGGTGTAAATGAAAAGAAAAGATTGCAGTAAGATAACAGTGGTGCAATGGAAGAGAAAAATTACAGTACGATGATTATGGTGCCGTGCCAGTGGAATGGGAAAAGTGAAACAGAACAAAAAAAAGGACGTGCAGTAGGATAATTATGGTGCAAATGAAAAAGAAAGAGTGCAGCAGGATAACAATAGTGCAAGAGCAAGGAGAAAGTGCAGTTGGATGATTGTGGTGCAAATGAAAAGAAACGACTTGCAGTAGGATAATAGTGGTATGCAGTAGATAAGATAAAGGTTAGTAGGGTGATTATGGTGCAAGTGGAAAGGAAAAAATGCAAAAGGGTAGTGAAATAAGGGAGGGAAAGAAGGATAAGATTGTAGTAGGACAGTAGTTGTGCAGTAGAGAAGAAAATGTGCAGTAAGATGGTTACATGGTGCCACTGGAAAGGGAAAAGTGAATCAGGATAGTGACGTAACAGGACTTGTAGTGGGATGATTATGCTACAAATAACGGTAGTGCAACGGTAAAGAGAAAGTGCAGTAGGATGAATGTGGTGTAAATGAAAAGAAAAGAAAAGATTTTAGTAGGATAATAGTGTGCAGTAGAAAAGAAAAAGTGCGGTAGGGTTGTGGAATAGTGAAGCGAAACAAGAGAGTTGATGGTAGTGAAACATAACTATGAAAATTTCAATCGGATGATGGAAAGGGAAGGGGGCAGCAGGATAACAACAGTGCAACAGCAAAGAGAAAGTGCAATAGGGTGATTGTGGTGTAAATGAAAGGAAACGACTACAGTAGGATAATAGTGGTGCAGTACAGGATAAAAAGTGCAGTAGAGTGATTATGGTGCAGATGGAAAGGGAAAATTGCAGAAGGGCGATGGAATAAGGAAGGAAAAGAAGGATGCGATTGCAGTAGGACAGTAGTGGTACAGTAGAGAAGCAAATGTGCATTACGATAGTTATGTGGTGCAAATGGAAAGGGAAAAATGAAGCAGGATAGTGGCGTAACAGAACTTGCAGTAGGATGATTATGCTACAAATGAAAAGGAAAGGGTGCAACAGGATAACAGTAGTACAACAGTAAAGAGAAAGTGCAGTAGGATAACTGTGGTGTAAGTGAAAAGAAAAGGCTACAGTAGGATAATAGTGATGCAGTAGAAAACAAAAAGCGCAGTAGGTTGATTCTCTTGCAAATGGAAATGAAAAAGTGCAATAGGGTGATGGAATAAGGAAGGGAAAGAAGACTGAGATTGTAGTAAGACAGTAGTTGTGCAGTAGAGAAGGAAAGGTGGTGCAGTAGGATGATTATGGTACAAGTGGAAAAGAAAAAGTGCAATAGCGTTCTGGAATAGGGAAGGGGAAGAAGAGTTAGATTGCAGTAGGATAATAGTGGTGCAACAAAGAAGAAAAAGTGCAGTACGATGATTACGGTGCCATTGGAAAGGGAAAGGTGAAGTAGGACAATAGTGGTGCAACAGGAAAAAGAACGAAGGATGCAGCAGGATAACAGTCGTGTAACAGGAAAGACAAAATGTAGTAGGATGACTATGGTGTAAATGAAAAGAAAATACTGTAGTTGGATAATAGTGATGCAGTAGAGAAGATAAAGTGCAGTAGGATGATCATGGTGCAAATGGAAAGGGAAAAGTGCAGTGGGGTGGTGGAATAGGGAAGGCAAAGAAAAGTAAACTGATGGTACTGCAAAAAAAACAAGAAAAATGGATGCTCACCATGCAAAAGGGAGGTTTAGAGTGCCGTGGGATAAGGAGAGCGTAGCAGAGTTACGAAAGGGCGCAGAAGTGCAAAATGAAGGAGAGAGTGCTAAGTAAAATGGTGGAAAGAAAGATAAATGTGCACGCATTAACATAAAACATGAGATGAGAAAGAAGTAATAGTGTTTTATATAAAGCAGACTGTAAAATAATAATGTGAAAATTAGGATTACTTCAAACCTTTAAGAAAATTCCGTAGTTTAATAAGTAAAAACACAAACGATTCACTTTCAAAGCTGGAATGACAGACTGTTGCGGATGATGAAGCAAAAGCAGCATCTTGAACAAAATTTGCAGAAAGATCAAAGCTCAACCGGCATCAGTGAAAGCTGTTGTTAGAAACAATGCGAAGGAGATATGCTAATGAAAAGCAATAAAGAATAAAAAAAAAAAAGGATTATTAGATAATGGAGTTAGAAGGATGAAAAAATGTTAAGCATTAGGTATCTAATATATATATATATATATATATCATTCGATTCTACAATTTAGATGAAGCCTAGTTTTAATACAGAATTTGTTTACTGTTTCAATTCTAGTACAGGAAACTTGTGCTGTTAAGTACTTGTACGATATTATACTGTACTGCTGTGTTAGCAATTTCATAACTTTAGAACAACAGACACAGCACATTCATTGCATGCTACAAAGGAAATCAGATTACATATTTATAACTTCAGAATGCAGTTTAACAACGAACGATGAATTGTAAGTGCACATTATCATCTAAGATAATGATCATTATAAGTGCTCCATTAAAAAAGATTTGCCGAAACTAAAGCTGTGCAGAGTGAATACGCTTAACTACTGTGCTTCGAAAGACTTACTAACAGTGCTTCGGTAGTACGTTTTGCGTGTGCTTCATCCTACTAAAAGTTAACACAACTTTGTGCTTTAGTGCTTAAATGTGCTAGTGAAGTGCATACAACATTTAGTATGTCTACGTTTGTGCAATAGTTAACTTACCTTCTACTAAAGTGCTAAAGTGCTAAAGTGCTATTACAGTGCGCCAGGTAGAACGAACATGCATTAATAATTAACTATGACTACTAACAAGTTACGAGAATTATCCAAGATATTTATCCTACATCGTCTACTACAACAATACATTTAAAACATTTATATAAATCCGACATATTGGAAATAGGATTTGTGTTCTATACTACTGCTACTTAACTTTTTTTTAAATACTTCCATTCAATTTCATTCCTTAAAAGTATTTCAGATTTCTTCGTGAAAATCTTTACTAATGAGGAAGTTGATGTTTAGAATGAGTTATAATAGAATGCTATAAAGGTTTTTGTTAAATGCCATACAATTCAAGCGTTTAAGACGCTGTATGTTTGTATTCTTGCTAAGTGGATAATCATTCTTAACTGAGCTTTTGTATGCGTAGTCAGTGTATTGAGAAAAACGGTGAAGGACTAGGAGAAAAACGAAACACAAATTCAACAAACTTGAGGGGTTCTGTGATTTGATTATTTCAGTAATTTATATATATATATATATATATATAGGCGTAAAGGTTGCGCATCATAGGAATTTCAGTGCTGATTATAGTATATTATTTTTTTCTTTTAGGTAGGGAGTGGCTGCGAAATTAACAGTAGACGAGATGGTGAGCTTTGTTTTAATGCATGGAATACCAGGTACTAGAAATCGATGAATCGGTACAGAATTTAAATTCTGTACCGATTCATCGATTTGTTGTACCTGGTATATTCCATACATTAAAACCAAGTTCACCCTCTCGTCTCTTGTTAATTTCGCAGCCATTCCCTACCTAAAAGAAAAAAAAAAAATATATTATAGTCAATACTGAAAATTCCTGGGATGCGCGACTTTTACGCCACCCTGTGTATATATATATATATAATGTGTACTTATAATTTTTCATATCTGAAGAAAATTGGAAATCTTTTCAATACAATTAAAATGCTCTTAAGTTCCAAATAGTTAAAGGACATTAGGTGAGAGGTATACGCAAATGGGACCCATTGTTTTTCTCATGGAATCTCCGTATGGAATTTTGTGCGCGCGAAGGAAGTATATTACGAAGGAAGTATATTACGAAGGAAGTATATTAATGTGGATTAAGCGCGTTCGTATAACCTTATTCATAAGACATTTCGCCCAGTAAGTTTTGATTGAAGATAATTCATATTTTAGTCAATAAATTTAATTTGGATTGAAATCACAAAGAACTTATTTTTAATAGTTATTTTCTCAAAAACTAAATTAGGTATTTTATCCTATTTTTTTTTGAGTCACGTTTAAACATGTTTTTCAGTTTTCATTTTAATGTAAAACATTTACTGGTACTTGAATTTTTTCGTGTTTTTCAATAGTTGTTAAATCAATTTCAAACAGTCAATAAGAGTAGAATGGATGCTGCCATACTACTAACATGTACATTTCTTCATAGTACTACGCACACACACACACACACACACACACACACAGGTGTTTTGCACAAGACAAAACATCTATATTTCATTCATGTTTTCTACTGAGGATACTAATTTTTATTTTTCTAGCGAAGTTAATTCGAATCATTATATATATATATATATATATATATATATATATTATATATATATATATATATATATATATATATATTATATATATATATATATATATATATATGAAGAGAAGGCGTAAGAAAATGCATCAAACATCCGTATGCTACCTTCCTTTTTTTTTTATCTTATTCTGACACATTTGAAGTCTAATGAGTTCAAAATAAGTCCTTATAAATACGAGATACTAACGATTATAAAGTGTTTTTTCGTGAAAGAGAAATTCGCGCGGGAGTCCATGAAAGACTGATCTTCTCCTTAAAATGAATGGGAGGATTTTGTAAGGATTACATTTAAGGTTTTGCATCTTTTCACATTTAGGATTTAAGTATTGAGGCCAATTAATGAAAGGATTTTTTATTCACTCTAAATCAAGGATTATTTGCTCGAATGCTCCGTCATTGACTGTCCTCACGAATCTCTCTTTAGCTCTTCATGGATCACGCATTCATTTGAAAGGAATCCATCATCAACACACATCAAGAATTTGTTTGGTGTATATATTATTATACATATGTATGCGACATATTTATACATATTATGTATAAATAATGCGCATTAAGTGTAACGATACGTACATAAAAATTCTTGCCGGTAATGTTTGTATAAAGATACATTTCTGACAAATGAGTAAATGCCATTATATAGAGTGCCTAAGAGTGCCTTAACCTAAATGAAAGAACACGAATGTCCTTACGATGGAAGCTCTTGATTAATTATATCATTCTAATATAATAGAATTCTATAATATAATTCTATAAAATTCTAATTTACTTATAATTCGTTTTTTTTTTTTTACAACGTAACATTGGAAGTTCGTTGGATTGGATAAGAGTGAGGATGTAAATTATGAACAACTAATGTAAATTATGTAAATTATAGAATTTAGTGTAAAATAAAAGGCAAATAAACTTTCTTACAAAACATTTAAAATCGAAGTATATCTTATTATTCTTCTGCAGCGAAGAATTGCCATTTGCTATTTCATTGCTGTCCTCTGAATATATATATATGAATCGTTTCACTTCTCCGTTTCTAAGGCGCAGCTCTTCGTCAGCATCATCCATTTAGTTGTTCGCTTACCCTGTCAATGCTCGGGCTAAAAGTCATCCTTGGGGCACACTCACCCCCACATCGTGGGGAAATGAGCTTCCTAGATGTTATTTTACTTTTTC
Organism: Bathynomus jamesi; assembly: GCA_023014485.1. NCBI lineage: Eukaryota > Metazoa > Arthropoda > Malacostraca > Isopoda > Cirolanidae > Bathynomus > Bathynomus jamesi. The sequence goes on from JAJOZX010001572.1 coordinate 791,610, forward strand.
AGACTGCTATTTATACCCCTCTTTCAGAGACCGGGGCTTGGTAACCCTTCACATATATGGATCGCAGCGACGGGACAGAGGTGCTCTCTCGAACAGTGAGCATATGAAGGGAAAGTGACCATCGGACTTTCCTTAGTTACCCTTCGATTGCAGGACATGAGTATTTTCGAATCATCCAAATAAATTGATGATCACAGTTAAATTTAGTGTGTGTGTGTGTGTGTGTGTGTGTGTGTGTGTGTGTGTGTGTGTGTGTGTGTGTGTGGTGTGTGTGTGTGTGTGTGTGTGTGTGTGTGAACATTGTATAGGTTAAAAAAGATATAATAATAATAATAATAATAATCATAATAATAATAATATAATAATAATAGCATTTCTTTCTTCTAATTTCACATCTTTCCAGGGGTGGGATCTCCACATCCCACGTGAGGAACCCTTAAACTACAAATACAGTGACACTATAACTTGGCCGCATCATAAATGGGGCCATATCGTAACTGGGCCGCATCATAAGGGGGGTCATATCCTAAATGGGCCACTTTTAGAGTACTCTCTACACCAGTAATGAAGCAAAAAATGATAAAAAATTTGTCTTTGGACAAATTTTCGAAATTTAGCAAATATTTCAACCAAATTCTTTAATTTTGAGAGATAAAATTCAGCGGTTAGGTTAAATGGTTAGTTGGTTGGACGTTGAAGTGGATGAAAAGGGTGGGTGGGTGGTGGTGGTGGGGGGGGGGGTCGGAGGGGAGATAGGAAGAAGGAGGAGAAAAAGTTGAAGTGAAAGATTGGCTACGCCACTTTTTAATCCTCCAAAAATTGATCCATATTTCGCGTTATTGAAGCGCGATAATGAAATAACTCAGTTCTTTTTTACCATTATCATAAACAAATTAATATTTAAAATATATACTGTCTGTATAGTGGGGGGCGGGGGGGCAAGGGGGGGGGGACTGTAGACCAGGAATATGGCAACTGGTTTTTAGCACGCACCAACTGATATTTGATAGAAAGTAATTACTACTGTTTTCACTACTGTTATCGCTACTGGTTGGTTGGTTGGTTGTCCTTAAAAGTGGCAAGTCAAAGAAAATTTTCCCTTGATATACAGTATTGTTGTATTTACATTATTTACTATGGTCAATAATAATAATAATAATAATAATAATAATAATAATAATAATAATCATTATTATTATCATTATTATCATCATCATTATTTTCATTATTATTATCAAGCATTCAAAATTAAATTCATATTTATAATATTTAATATTTCAGTGGGCGGTTTACAATAACGCAAGTAGCCATTTTTCCTCTAATTTTTAAAGTTTCTAGTAAGTATATATATATATATATATATATATATATATAATGGGAGTAGGAGGGACAGGTAACTTGAGTTTGGAAAGAAAAGTTGTCAGTTGAAAAGAGATTTTGTTTCGGGGGGAAAAAAAAACCAAAAGCATATTTGTTCTTCCTTAATAACTGGTCGCAAAATACCCCCGTAAAACCCAGTGTCAAAACCTAGTGACGAAATTTAAATGTGTTTTTTTTAAAATCTGGACTGAAAAAAAATTAACTCAAAAAATTCAAAATGAAATATTTTGAAAGGTCGAAAGGTCAACCACCGTGATCTGACTGATGGAAATTTGAAACGATCGTTCAAAAGGGGCTGCGTTTTTGGCTGGTCCCCAACCTAATTTTGGTACGAAATAGCTAAATTATTACTCAGTAACAAGCGAATATATATATATATATATATATATATATATATTCAATTACTTTCTGAGACATTTAATAAATGAATCAATAAATAAGAGTTATTTGGTACTATAAAAACTAAATATATTTCTATTGTAATTGATAAATATAAAAATATTTTAAACCATTTTCTAATTTGGTTCTATAAAAAAGAATGAATATTTAAGGTATAACTATTATAAAATCTAAAGATAAAAAACTGATTCAAACTTAATTTATAAAAGTTACTAATAAGGGGCCTGATATTGCCCTGGCGGGGGCTGAACGGGTTCTTGAACGTAGCCCCTATCGAAGGGGTTTGACTGTAACGGTGCGTTAGCTCCCTCTTGGGCGAAGGGATTGAAAGGATTTGGGGGGCCGGCTGAGGGTCCTGAGACGACAATGCCTGTTGAGTGAATTGAGGCTGAAAGAAGGAAAAAAAAGTTACGTTAAGGCGAAAATGTTAACGGAGAAAACTTTCAATCGAACTAAGAACGTTCGTACGCTGTAAACAGTAAAATTCCGGATAATATGAAAATTTTAAACCGTTTGGTTCCATAATAAATATCAAGATAGTTGAGGAAAAGGTTCTCTCAAAATTAGGTTCCAAATTGGTGACCGCATAGACACTAACCGGTAACTTATTGGCTCTCTTTTTGACCCTATATACGAAAACGCTATACGCAAAAGGGAACCTACACGATCATTGTTGGGAACCCTTCATTACTTGGGACGTTATAGTTACTGAAAGACCATTTAGCTATTTCTGCTGCAATGTTTTGGGAATTTTTCTATTTACAGTGCAACGATTTTCCATACGTACTTACCTGTTTTGCTTCGAACGTCTGTGAGTAGTTGATATGTTGGGAGCCTTGGGGGGCGGTTGCCCCCTGGTCGGTACTATACGGCATCTCTCCGGGAGCAGTTACGGTCTCCGATCCCTGCTGCATCGTACCGTAGGAGACATTTCCGTTAGCCTGTCCTGCTTCACCGACTACAGCCGGAACAGTCTCTCCGATCTTCAAATTTTGTAATAAATGTGAGCGTGAAATAGTTAGAAGAAAATTAACCCTCTCTCTCTCTCTCTCTCTCTCTCTCTCTCTCTCTCTCTCTCTCTCTCTCTCTCTCTCTCTCTCTCTCTCTCTCTCTCTCTCTCTCTCTCTCTCTCTCTCTCTCTCTCTCTCTCTTACCTCTTCCGGTGGCTCTGCCCACGGCTGGAGCTCCCCTGAAGCGTAGATGGCATAGAAGGTGACGCCGAGGAAGTGTATGACAGATGCGATGATGAACACCACCTTCCACCCTGCCGCATACTGACAAACACAAAAAAACACCCATTAACTAACAAAGAAATGCGAAAACGCATCTCTAAACCTCCTTCGGGGAATGAAAACTTAATCAGAAAATGTTATTGTCTTTGCTTCAGTTACTAAAATCTACTAAAAGGTAAAGGTAGTTATATAAATAACATGAACCATTATCTTTTTCTAAACGGCTCTACGTTTTCTTAGGTTTCACGTATACAGTGATGACCTTGTACTATAAAGTTTCTACAGTTCATTTGCCGTAGATTACAGGTATATCCGGATCGGGCTATTTTTATTTCTGCTATTTATTTCCGACTTGACTTTAAAATTAACGTTAAAATACATATCTTCGAAACGTATCGAAGAGTATTATTTTAATAATAATAATAATAATAATAATAATAATAATAATGTACTCTGTATGTGTAAATAAAATAATTCGTTCGAGTAATTCGAAATATTATTTTTTTTACAAGTAAGTGGGATAAATAGAGTTACATTTAGAGTTTCACCAGTCATTAGCTCCGTACCGCAAGGAACGGTATTAGCTCCCTTGCTGTTTATAATAATGATTTACATGGATAGAATCAAAGAAATCAAAGATAGCAGTGTGTCGTTATTTGCAAATAACTTACTTGTGAAGAGGGTACAAAAAATTGAAATAGGATATCGATACATTATTTGAATGAGATGAAAGAAACCTCAATTTCTTAGAGAAGACAACAACACCAACAACAAAGAGTTACAACAGAATAACGATGAAATGAGCAGTAACGCAAAAATGACTTAAAATTACCAATCAAAATTCTACAATAGAAGTAGAGTTCCAACGACAACGGTACAACATTAAAACTATCAAAGGAAATATTATCACAGAAAACAAAAACTTTCCGCAACCTTCTTTACAAAGAAATATTATCCTCTATTGCAGGGGTTCCCAAATTGGTGTTCCGCGGAACACTTGTATACCGTGAGAAGTGTTCCGCGGAACACAATTTGGGAACCCCTGCTCTATTGTTTCAAATCACTCCAAAAAGAAGTTTTAAAGATAATTTCTTCTCTCTAAAGAAGTTATGTATCATTAAAACAAGTTATTATACCATCTGACAAAAAGCTTTGATACCCAAAAGAAGGAAAACTTCCTCTAGAACGCACCATCAAGAAGAAGTTATAAGTTCTAAATTGAGAAGGTTTTATTTTGAGTGTAATGGAAATCATATGAAGGAGTTTCCGCTGCAGAATAGCGAACATCATACTCAAATTATGGAAGGGTTTCGTTTAATCAGTAACTCAGTATGTTCTGTTCTCAAATATCTGAAGAGGAAATGAGATATCACAGAGACAAAGCCTACAAAGAACTTTGCCTATAGAATAAAGTACGAGGGTAATTCAATAAGTATCCGCACTTTTTATTTTCACAATTTTATTTTCACATCTGATAGATTATAAACACATCAATTCTCAACATAGTCTCCCTGTTTCTCAATACACTTAGTCCAGCGATCTACAAGCTTCCTAATGCCATCACAAAGGAATGTTTTTGTCTGTGTGCGTAGCCAGTTATGCACCGCCTCCTTCAGGTCATCATCGCCTTGGAATCGCTGACTTCTCAAAGCGTCTTTTAGTGGTCCAAACAAGTAAAAATCCGAAGGTACCAGGTCTGAATTGTAGGCTGGATGGTCGAGAACTTCAAATTTAAGTTCTTGAAGGCATTTTCTAGTCCGTGCAGCGGTATGAGGGCGCGCATTGTCGTGTAACAGAATAACACCTTCCGACAATCTCCCTCTCCGTTTTGTGCGAATTGTTTGCTTTAACTCATTCCGAAACATGTCAGAATACGAATAATGATAATGATAACCCTGAACACTATCTAGAGCGTGGAACTACAGTAACAAGTGCATCGTATTCTGACATGCTTCGGAATGAGTTAAAGCAAGTAATTCGCACAAAACGGAGAGGGAGATTGTCGGAAGGTGTTATTCTGTTACACGACAATGCGCGCCCTCATACCGCTGCATAGACTAGAAAATGCCTTCAAGAACTTAAATTTGAAGTTCTTGACCATCTAGCCTACAGTCCAGACCTGACACCTTCGGAATTTTACCTGTTTGGACCACTAAAAGACGCTTTGAGAGGTCAGCGATTCCAAGGCGATGATGACCTGAAGGAGGCGGTGCATGACTGGCTACGCACACAGACAAAAACATTCTTTTGTGATGGCATTAAGAAGTTTGTAGATCGCTGGACTAAGTGCATTGAGGAACAGGGAGACTATGTTGAGTAGTGATGTGTTTATAATCTATCATATGTGAAAATAAAATTTTGAAAATAAAAAGTGCGGATACTTATTGAATTACCCTCGTAGAATAAAGGAAAATAAAGTTGAAGAAGTCACGTCTGAAATCTCTGATATTGTATTCACTGGAAAAGACGCCATGAATGATATATGACAATAAATGGCTGGAAAATATTCGTATATAAAAGATCAGTTCCTGAATGTAAAAACGAAATGAAAACGCATTTCAGTTCTACGGGAACAGGAAAGCTTTCTATCTTATGGTAACAACAGGACAAGGAACTTAGAACGAAGATAGAAAACTTAGCATACCCTGAGTAGCCTAGTGGTTAAGACACTGGACTACTGATCGGGAGGTCGTGAGATCGAGTCCAGGGCGAAGACTTTGTAATTTCTGACCGCCCGTGATGGGGCGTGGTTCGGATTCCACGTTAAACTGTAGTTCTAAGGTGGAGTGACAAGCTTGACCTTCGTCAGAATGAACAATTCGGGCGGAAGAAAAACCAAAGTTAAAGTACCCAAAACTGTTTAATATTCTATACCGAAGGAAATACATAGCTTTCAAAATACCCAGTTCATAACATTCAAAAATGGTTTTCATACATTCCCAAGCCAACTCTCTGACCAGTCAAGGTGGCAGGTTTCTAAAGAGTAGGATAAAAATAGAAAGCAACCGTCTCCTTCATCAAATCCCACAAATGAAAAGGATGCTACAGTAGGATTGGTCACAGGCCAATCCTGAGCATTTGTCCAAAAAAAAAAATGTTACTTGAAGGGACAGATTATTCACGTAACTAATAATAATAATATTTTTTATTGCCATTTTGCGTTTCAGTTTTGCTCCTCTGTAAATATTGATATAAAAAAAAAGTATTTTTCATTTATTTTTCTTAATTACTGTATTGTTATTACAGTCAAATCCATACAGTATAATCCATCCATCCAAACAGTAATTTTGAACCTTTATTTGAAGTTAGGTTATGATAGAGGACATCGCAATTGTGAATTGTTCCGAATAAATTTTCTTCATTTAACTATTTTTTTCTTTTTCTTTTTTTCAGCCTGAAGGCGTAACAAAATGAGTTTGGTACTAGATCGACTTCCTCCCTCTTTTTCCTTCGTCTGCGACCCTCTTCAATAACCGTCGTTCGGCGGTTGCACTCTGTTTGAGCACGATTCATAAGACGCATCTGTAAACAGAGGTTGGCTTTATTGCTTTTCAGAAGCGCAGTCTCGCCAACCGAACTTTGCTCCCTCCCTTGTCGTAGTTCCCCCTGTTCCGCTCCCCCTTTCCCCACAACCCTGAAATAAAATAGAGTCACTGATGCAGTTTATTTTTTCCGTAAGAGCGTATCGAAGAGGATCCAATAGAGATAATGGCTTCTTGTATCATATTTCTTTATTTATTTAAATTGATTACATCCTATTACATTCCTATTCAAGGTCCGTAATTGGGAATACTCAAAGTAGGTACTTTAGATTTAGGGAAAGAGTTTCCAGGTTTTGGGAAAGACTTAAAGGAGATCGCCGTTAAATGCGGGTTCGGAGGTATTTTCCGGATTAAATCTAACTTGAAGCGGGAATCTCACAGCAAGAATGGATCAATTTGAGAATTGCTTCTTTAGAAATTCCCGTTTTCAGATTTCTCGATTTTGGCTGAAATGGAAACTACTATGATTAGGAAGAGACCATTCAATTTATATCTTTTTAAAGCCTTTCTAGTTTAGGTCTTTACAAAGACCCCATTTCTTTTTAACTTTAAACTTAATTTAACTCCAATTTCAAAAGAAAATGTGTATTTAATTTCAATTCTGATTAATTCTGGTTAGTTCATTTCTCTCGCGTTTGAGTCATGTTGAAGCAGTTATGAAAACAATCCCCATTCACAACCAAAAAAAAGAAAAAAAATGGTGAAAAATAATTTCATTTTTCAAATAAATATATGGTGAAGGGCAATTTTTACTGCCATTTGTAATGGCAAACCAAACGGGAAATTGAGATTATCGTTGGTGAAAGAGAACCCCCCCCCCCCACAAATTTCACAGATTTTAAGGTGATTTAAAAGAGATTAAATTTCACCTTCATTACAATAATTAACATTTACTTACCATCGATTAGTATCATTAATTATAATGATGACGAAATCATGGTTTTCATTTAGCAAGAATGCAGAACAAAATGGAATGACCAATTCTAATGCTTACCCAAATTTCAACCACATGACTTAGTTTGGTAAAAGGTAATTCGTCATAAAGGCGTAGTTTTCAATTTTTTTTTTTTTAATTTCCGTATGAAAAATGGAAATTAGAAAATGAAAAAATTATTGGCAGAAAAAAGTAGCTGCCATAGTATACAAATAATAAAAATAGAAAAACTGAAAAATGAAAAAAATAATTATATATATAGATGGTGTTTTCCTGAGACTTGATAATTTTTATTCGTAATGCACAGAACCAAATTCAACAGAAACAACGAATGGAAAACTACAGCACGCATGTCAAATATTCCTACATCAGGTAATGAAATATGTGTAATTTTATCTGTACAAGCCTCTGTGTGTGTGTGTGTGTGTGTGTGTGTTCGCGCGTAATGCATTTAAATACCCAAGAGGAAGGCATAAGGGGGATTAATACTCGTGTGATTAATTTCATCTCGTTTCATTAAGAGTTAGATCAAACCGCCATTAAAAGTAACTCGTATAAAAAAAGATTCTTAGTATCCCCAAATGAGTCCCGTTCTCTTCAATGAGGACCGACGTTGTCAAAGAGGAAAGAGATTTCGCATAAAAAGCCAAAAGTCTCGCGGGAATCTCTCAATTTTCTTTCCCAACAAATTTCATAGAAAATCTCCGAAATTCACGGATGAAATCTAGTCCCGCGGGAATTTCTTTACGGGAATGGTGGTTAATCATCTCTCGCTGAATGATTTCGCGCCATGTCCTTTCAACAGCTTCCATGCATCAATTACTCCCAACTTAATTTAAAAGGAGTACGCCAAAGAGATTGCAGCATAACGGGAAGAGGAGGAGGAGGAGGAAGAAGAGGAAGAGGAGGAAGAAGAGGAGGAGGAAGAAGAGGAAGAGGAGGAAGAAGAGGAGGAAGAGGAAGAGGAGGAAGAAGAGGAGGAAGAGGAAGAGGAGGAAGAAGAGGAAGAGGAGGAAGAAGAGGAAGAGGAGGAAGAGGAGGAAGAAGAGGAAGAGGAGGAAGAAGAGGAAGAAGAGGAAGAAGAGGAAGAGGAGGAAGAAGAGGAAGAAGGAAAGGAGGAAGAGGAGGAAGAAGAGGAAGAGGAGGAAGAAGAGGAGGAAGAGGAAGAGGAGGAGAGAAGAGGAAGAGGAGGAAGAAGAGGAGGAAGAAGAAGAAGAGGAGGAAGAAGAGGAGGAAGAAGAGGAAGAAGGAAGAGAGAGGAAGAAGAAGAAGAGGAGGAAGAAGAGGAGGAAGAAGAAGAGGAAGAGGAAGAGGAGGAAGAAGAGGAGGAAGAGGAAGAGGAGGAAGAAGAGGAAGAAAAGGAGTCAACCCAGTTTATTTTTATAGGTAAGAAAGAAAACCTAAAATTATATAATTTTTACCATCACATAATTTTTATACGACAAAATTTTTCTCCTTTTAAATTTTAACGAAAATTTTGAAAATTTATAACCTTTAATTAAATTTTTTTTTTAAAACAAAAACTTTTCTTAAATAGACTCATATAATAATGACATAACAATATATATATATATATAATTTACCTCTCTCTCTCTCTCTCTCTCTCTCTGTATATATATATATATATATATATATATATATATATATATATATTATATATATATATATATATATATATATATATATATATACAGAGAGAGAGAGAGAGAGAGAGAGAGAGAGGTAAATTGATGTCATTAACTCTGTATTGAAAAATTATTCGTACTTTGAAAGAAGAACCCGTGTACTGTAAAGTTTTACGTCTTTATTTTAATATTAACACTTTCATGGCTAGCCACTTTTCCTGAACGTGAATAAAATCGTCTGGCATTAGCCGAAATAAAGCCATTATGAAGTGATGCTGGGCGTTAAAGAATTTTAAGAGACCCTTTTTGACTCTATGTCAATATACTCGTATTGACGTCATTAATGGAAAAAATGAGAGTAGATTCACAGTTACAAATACGAAGGAATCTGCTTCAAAGGCAATTTTGTTCATAATGATGTTAGTGAATTTGTTCATAATAATGTTAATGAATTTGTTCATAATGATGTTACTGTAGTGAATTTTATCATAATGATAGTAAATTTGTTCATAATGATGTTAATAAATTTGGTCATAATGATGTTAGTGAATTTGTTCATAATGATGTTAATGAATGTGTTCATAATGATGTTAATGAATTTGTTCATAATGATGTTAATTCATAATGATGTTAATGAATGTGTTCATAATGATGTTAATGAATTTGTTCATAATGATGTTAATGAATTTGTTCATAATGATGTTAATTCATAACGATGCTAATGAATTTGTTCATAATGATGTTAATAAATTTGTTCATAATGATGTTAGTGAAAAACAGAGCTAACATTATTTTATAAAAGATTATATTATAAAATTAAAATGTAGAGTAATCAAAAGAAAAAAACTTAGTATTTCTAATGGAAAAATGATGCACGATCTTTTTTTTTCTTTTTAACGTCCTATTTTCCTGCTTTTAAGCAAACTTTGACCATAAAAGTATGAATAATTGCGCGGAATCTCTAAATGAAACTCTTCATATCCGGTTCGAACCGGAGACAATTTTATTTCCAATTTTTATTTCTGTACTTTCTCCGTAAAATGTAGTTGCCTCTTTTTTTTGTGTCAGGGGCCAGATGAGGGGGAGCGAGTAGGAGGTATAGGAGGAGGGAGTTGTCAAAAGAGTAAGGATAGTAAATTAGTTTTTATAAGTATATAGATATATATTTACGTAGACTCTTCTCTCTGTCTCAATGAGCTGAACGCAGCGCCTAAAAAAATTCCATTCCATGCCGGAAACAATGATTGAGCCATTCATTTGTAAACATAATAACGGCAGTTACTAATCACTGCGGGAGAATATATCGATATCCAATGTTGACTTTCGTGAAAAATATCTCCCGCAGTGACAAATCAAAGAGACCAACGTCTTTCATTTACTTCTATTTTCACAAACACATTTCGTGGCTCTTTTCCTCGCTCGTATTTTCACGTATCAGTTTACAAAACCTTTAGATTATTTTTTCATTCGTCGGTGACATTCTTCTTTCTATTTCTTGCGTGGCCTTCCACTGTAACGCCTTACACCATTCGTTAATGTAACCGTACACTGTATAATTAGATACTTTGCGGTGGTTTATTTTGTTAGAATTAATATTCCTAAAAACACAACTTTAAATATTCGCTCCACCATATTGCATTCTCTCTCTCTCTCTCTGTACACCGAACTCAGTAGCCTGCTAGGGGATAGGGTGTGTGTAGTTTTAGGAGACTTCAACTGTCGCGGCATAAAGTGGGAAGACAGGACTGCTGATGCTGAAGGGAGGAGGCTAGTTGACTTTGCTGATGAGAACTTCCTCACTCAGTGGGTCAATGAGCCTACACGAGGCGAAAGCGTTCTAGACTTAGTATTCACGACCGAAGACAACCTCGTCACTGGCCTCACCGTTGACGAATCGTTGGGCGGAAGTGATCACGGTCTGATTAGGTTCCGTGTGTGCGTCCCTCGGGTGAAGCGTAGTAACTCGAGAGGCAGTAAGCTCGATCCCCGGCGGGCGGACTTTGTTAGCCTCAAAGATAGCGTAGGTGAGATGGGGTTAGAGGTCGGCGGCGATGTTGAGGGAGTGTGGAGTGCATTCCGGGACGAGTTTATGGTGCTGCAGTCGGCTGCCATACCCTCAAAACCGGTCACCCCCTGCTTCAACGCAGCCTAAGTGGTTCAATCGTGACATCGCTTCGGCTATCCGAAATAGGAAAGTAGCCTATAGGAGGGCGAAGGCCAATCGTTCCCATGAGAACACTGAAGCGTATGTCCGCATGTGTAGGGAAGTGAAGGCGAAGGTTAGACTAGCGAAACGTAACGAAGAACTACGGGTGGCAAGCCTCTGCAAGGGGAACCCTAAGGAGTTCTTCAGTTATGTTAATAGTAGAAAGGCCATTAGAAGCATGATGTTAAAAGGACCGAAGCGGCATTCTGCGGATCTCCGACGCGGACATCGCCAATGTGCTTAATGAGTACTTTGCGGGAGTGTTCACCAGGGAGGACACCCGCATCATCCCCCAGCCAGGCGTGAGGCACGAAGGTGCTGGCCTGGATAGTGTTCGATGTACCGCGACAGTCGTTGCCGATAGAATAAACAAACTGAGCGCGTTTAAGGCTCCTGGGCCAGACCAGTTTCTCCCCAGAGTGTTGCGGGAGGTGCGCGACCAGGTGGCTCCCCACCTGGCTACAGTCTTCAACAAATCGTTGGAGACGGGCCAGGTGCCTGGTGAATGGAGGGAAGCCAACGTGACCCCTATCTTTAAGAAAGGGGATCACGAAAGTCCAGGGAATTATCGTCCCATTAGTCTCACTTCAGTTGTAGGTAAATTATTAGAGGGGATAATAGCGGATAGGATCGTTGACCATTTGGATTCGTACAAGCTGCTTATGGACTCCCAACATGGGTTTAGACGGCATAGGTCGTGTCTCACCAACTTGCTCGAGTTTTTCCACGTCATGATGAGTGAGTATGATAAGAGTAGGGCGATTGATATACTTTATCTCGACTTTCAGAAAGCCTTTGATAAGGTACATCACCGCCGGCTAATGGCGAAAGTGTGCGCGCTGGGTATCGATGGGGAAGTAGGTAGGTGGATTGAAAACTGGCTGAAGAATAGGCGGCAGAGGGTTGTAATTAAAGGGGCTAGTTCGGGTTGGGCCTCGGTCACTAGTGGGGTTCCTCAGGGTTCCGTTTTGGGGCCGCTGTTGTTTATCAGTTACATAAATGATATAGACGGTGGCATCGTCAGTCGGATCGCCAAATTCGCTGATGACACCAAGCTTGGGGCCAATGTTGGGACGCCGAAGGCGATCGAGCAACTGCGTGCGGACCTAGGTAGGATAGGAGAGTGGTTCGAAAAATGGCAAATGCCCTTTAACTTGGGTAAATGCAAGGTGATGCACATTGGCTACGCCAATCCCAAGTCAGACTACTCGATGTTGGGGAGTAATATCGATGCGACTGATTTGGAAAAGGACTTGGGTGTGCTAATTAGCAGCGACCTTAAGTTTACGAAACAGTGCGTAGAGGTGGAAAAGAAAGCTCAGAAGCTGTTGGGTTATATTAGGAGGCAATTTCAGTTTCGGAACAAGGAGATTGTGCTCTCACTGTACAATTCCCTGGTTCGGCCGCACCTAGAGTATGCTGTGCAGATCTGGTCGCCCACCCTCAGGAAAGATATTGAGAGGCTGGAGCGAGTGCAGGCGAGGGCCACAAAGTTAATCCCTTCCGTTAGACATATGGGCTACAATCGACGGTTACGCGCCCTGAACTTGTTTTCGCTGGAAACTCGGAGGCTGCGCGGTCAACTGATCGAGGTTTTCAAGCTCTTACGCGGGTTCAACGATGTCGATTTTAGAAGCATGTTTAGTTTAAATGATAACCCAACTCGGAACAATGGTTGGAAGTTGGATTTGAAACGGTTTAGGACCAGTGTGTGTGGGAATTACTTTACGTATAAGATCTGTGACACATGGAACAGGTTACCTTCAGAAGTTGTGAACAGTTCCTCTGTGGATCAGTTCAAGAAAAGGTTAGACCAAATCTTGTACACTATTTGAGGGTGTAGAAAATTTTCCCTGGCACGCGTTGCCATTGGTACCTCCTCGGTATGGGCCGCAAGGCCTTTTGAGGTACTTCTTTTCCTTGTAACTCCTTGTAACTCTCTCTCTCTCTATATATATATATATAGTGATGTAGTGTTAGTATTGCTAATTACCAATCCACCGCCCTCGGGTTTGATTCCCGGCGATCACAAGCGGTGCTCAAATCACCCAGCTGTTCATCCTTTCATGCAAAAAAAAAAAAAGAAAATAGGCTGGTACCCTGGGTAGCCTAATGGTTAAGACGCTAGGCTGCTGATGGGGAGGTCGTGAGATCGAGTCCGGGCGAGAACTTTGTAATGACTGATCGCCGTAGGTCGTCTAAGGTGTGGTGACAAGCTTGACCCTTGTCGCAACGAACAATTCGGGCAAAACTACTGTAAGGTTACTGAGGTGCATATATATATATATATTATATATATATATATATATATATATATATTAAGGTTACTGAGGTGCATATATATATATATATATATATATATATATATATATATATATATATATATATAAGCGAAAAAATTGAAAATATGCGTGAGGTTTCAAAAGCAATTTCCCTGACTCAACGAATCATCAAACTCAGAAAATAGAAATAGTTGAGGTTTACTTAAGCAGTGGTTTACCATATTCAACTATATCCTCCCACTTTTATAAGTACGGTTGTTGCGCTAAAAACATTTAGATCTTCATAAATGCGAGAGATAGAGTTAGGTAGACCAGCCATGAGGGATCCTAGGGTCTTTGTTGGTCTATAACATTATAACATTATAACAATATGGTCAAACATTGCAAAACTATGTATAGTGTATAAGCTGTTGTTCCTCTGTCTGTCTGTCTGTCTCTCTGTCTGTCTCTTATCTCCTTTTTCTCATCTCAGTTTCTCCTTTCGACGGCCGCTTAAATTTCCAAGATGGGTCGATAAGTGGGACCCATTAAGAAGGCCATTTATATGGCGTTCCATGACCGAAAGATTGTCAAGATATTTCTTTTGTGCTCCTCTAAATAGACTCCGCACGTCTGTACGTTTCGAAACGTACATGAGGGAAACGTCAGATAAAGACGTTTCTCATTGTTACGTAGACTAAACTATGGTTCGAGCGTTGATACATTATTTTCAAGCTGTCATAGCTTATAAAAATAGAAAATATATAACTCCTTTATTTCTCCAGTCGGTTGAAGAAGAAGAAGAAGAAGAAGAAGAAGAAGAAGAAGAAGAGGGGGTAGGAGGAGGAGGAGGAGGAGGAGGAGGAGGAAAAAAAACTTATTTTCACTCATCAGTGGAAGACTTTCTTCTTGATTAGTCAAATCCACTTTCGATAGACGCTTATTTTGGAGATTAATTCTTATCATGATTTTATAAGAAGATATTTTCTGGAAATTAATTACGAAATGAATGAAGATTTATAGCATATTTAAATACGAAAATTTAGACTTTTTTATAACAAAGTCAATTATGGAATAAATATCTTCACCTTTTAAAATTTCAGGGCAAGAGTCTCCAACAGGTGAACCCGATTCAGTAGTCTTCTCTCCTTATATATATTGTAATTTAAATTAAAAATGTTGAAAAGTTCCAATTGTATAAGGGGGTCACCATTTTGCTTTAATGCCATTTATATTTTTACAATATAACAATCGCAATATATAATTTCGTTGTATGACGAATTTAAAGCTTTTGTTGGACTTAAAAGGGGTTCGAATAGTAAACAATCACAGTTCAAAAGTACTCGTACTTTTAAGAAAGTATAAAGATGTACCATCTTACAGACAACCTTCTTTTCTAGTTACGAGAACCCAAAGCTCGCGCCTAAATGGCAATATTCCTCAACATACGTCTGTAGAATCCCATTTACTAGTAAGTCTTATGAATCTCGGTTGTTAAGTATGTCCATATTTGTATATTTTAAGCTAATGACTCTATATTAATTATGAATTATCATGAATACGTAGAATATAGAAAAGATATGGGAACAGTTCGAATGATAAGGATCACTACTTACGGAATGCTTGGTAAGTTCCTCCACCACGATCGGGCAAATCATTCCACTGAGAGTTCCACAACCGTTGCTTATTCCCATGAGGATCGAAGCGTACCGAGGAGCGATGTCCAAATGATTCACGTTGAACCCTGCGTTGCAACATTGATGGTTACCATTCACTTTCTAACGCTACCTAACTGATAAGGGTATATACCCTTTGCTAGTGAAAATTCATAATTTTTTTTGCCTCAAACAAATAATTGAAGCAAAGTATATATACACAGGGTGTTCTAAAATTACCTAGTAAACTTTTATAGATCTGTCAATCAGTAGACGGACGTTGTGAACAATGTGTTCAAGTTGAAGGAAGACACTTTGAACATCTAAAATAAACAATTATTGTTGCTTTCTTTTCTTATTGTTGGGTATTTGAAATAAAATTGTTAAACATCGCATAATTTTTGTTAAGATATTGCGCATATGTTTACATGATATATTATATATAAATTTACTATATATGTTTTATATATATATATATATATATATATATATATATATATATACACAGGGTGAATATAAAGTTCCGACCGATTTGGGTGAATGGTGGAAACCCAAAATCGGGCGGAACTTTTTATTCACTCTATGTATCAAATACAGGCAATCACATACCAATAGTATGTTCTCGCTTAACACAGGAGAAATGAAAATTGTCCTTGATGTTCAGGAGCGATTTCAGCAGAGTGGTGACGATAAAGACAACTTTCAATTCTCGTGTGTCAGGGGAGAACATTGGTATATGGTTGCCTGCGGTTTCAAAGCACTAACTTCTCGTGTATGTTATTATATATATATATATATATATATATATATATATATATATATATATATATATATATATGATGACAGAGCCAAATGAAAGTCAAACTGACCAAATACAGAAAAATAAATTTTTGATTAAAACCATTAATATTAACGTAAACTATTTTATTTTCGCTTTAAATATTTTTTCAGTCTCAATTTTTTGTTTAATTAATAAAAAATCCCTCGCTTTTGTAAACAAAAAATGGAAAATACTAACTACTACTAATAATAATAATAATAATAACGTATAAAGAAACGTTGGCAAAGGTTTTAATCTCCATTAAGTAGGAGAATAATGGGATTTTTGCTCAGATTTATATCCATTGACTCGTCATCACGGTCCATGTTCAGAGCGAGGAACGGAGCCGAGCGGAGCACTGGAAGGAGTTCGCTATTACTCCGACGTCCTTGAACCGAAAGAAGGAATGGAATCGCATTACCGGATTGAGGAACTTTATAAACACGCTCGTTGTTAGGGGACCGATGGATGGATCGCTCCCTTTTTCCCCCTCCTAATGCTCGGGGCCGCACACCTCAACGACTTCTTGAAGGGGCAATATCCGATCATATTGTGATCGCCTTTCAACCGCCTCAAGATTGATGGCACCGTTTGCTTCCACGTAGTAATGGCACGGTTGCATTACGCAGATTGTGGTTATCCCGCGGGGCGATTTTGCCACATTCGTCTTACCATTTTTCAGAGGCGGCGCGTTTTTCAAACGTCTTTTGTTTAAGCGGCGTTGATAAATGCAAACGAGTGTTCGGCAGAAAGACAAATTACACGATTAAAGTTGATAAAGGAAATCTGTAATCGATTTCACGGACATCAATTACGAAAAGGGACGAACGGTTTTGGGAACATTTCGAAAGCCGCGAATTGAACGAATATTTTTGAAAGAGCTTCGAAAGAAAGCCGCAACGATTCACTGTATAACGAGTCACTGTAACGAGGCACGTCCCAAAGGGAGATGGTAAAAAGATTATACCTTTTTTTCCACGGTTTCGTTACGATAAACACGACACTCAGATGTTAAAAAAGAAAAAAAAAAAGGTTTCATTTTAATATTTTAAAGTTACCCCATAAATTCGTTTTCCTTTTTACATTCTTTAAAAAATAGCAAATAACGTTATATTTTCCTCGTTTGAAGCATTTAATAAAATATAAAAAAATAAAATACATTTATTTAATCAAAGTACTTTATTTTGTGTTTCGAAAGGATATTACGAAGCTTTTAAGTTTTGTAGTAGGGTTGTACTGTACAACTCGCGTGTTAATTGAAAAACAACCTAAAAACTTTGTACTGTACAACTCGCATGGTAATAAATAGTAGATGGAAGATCTGATTTCAGGATTGTTTGTGTTGCTCTTCACGCGAGACAACAAACATGGATTTGGTACAATATTTTAAATTATGGAAATATATCCTGCGATTGTTATATATATATATACAGGGTGTCCCATAAGTCCGGTCTCATAGGAAAATTTGTTTTAAATGAAATTTACGAAAGAAATACATTAAAACTAAAATGTTCAAATTGAAGTCTTGTTTTGGGACTTTTTTTTTGTTGCGGGTAGAATAACTCGCAATGGTTAATATGAAAGTGAGTTACGCTCGTGAGGAAAAAGCGGAGGGGACACTCTTGTGGGACACCCTGTGTGGGTCTTTTCGGTTTGGCGGACTGCTACAGATTTTTACGAAACTTAACAAATCAATTAGTACAATCAACAAGGGCAACCTACGAGAAAAGTATTGAATGCCCGGTTAGGTCAACTGTACGCCCTTGATGATTGGTTAGGTTAAGTCGTGATATTTTTTTGTAATTTTAACTAAACAAAAGCTATTTTTTTCCTCAGGCCGTCAAACCAAAACGATCCCACCCTGTGTGTATATATATATATATATATATATATATATATATATATATATATATATATATATATCCATTTCTTAAAATTCTCATTAATCCTAAAACAATAACCTGACTTTGCCTAACTTAACATACAGAGTTTAACCTAACATGACCTAACATGTTAACCTAACATGTTACGTATAATTACGTAACTTTTCCTGTCCAAAATTAATTTTTTTTTAACAATTTATCAATAAAAAATAATTAAAATTATTTAATTACGAGTTCGCTCCTTTCTCGAATAAGTTTGACGCTCCCATAAAGAACCGATGACGTCATTCCTGTAATTACGTACGCATTCATAATGTACTTACTACACTTAAACATTAACTTGGGACGTAAATATTTGGAAAAAAGTTCGCCTACAAACATAAAATTTCTATAGAACATAAATATTTACTAATTGGTAATTTATGGGTTTTGTTATTGAAATTTTATTTAGTCGCTAAAAATGAGTAAAATATTCAAAGAAAAAAAAAAAGTACTACCATTTGGTAATTTTTAATGCTTTTTACAAATTACCCTTTTTTAGGCGAATCTTTTTCCGAAAGTACATTCATTCCTCCTCCTTTTCAATAAATGTGGAAAAAATGTTCACTGTCTCTACAGTGCCAGTGCCTTTATATACGTTTCGTTCAACCCTCCGAATTTATTGAATAATGAATATTTTACTTAAGTATCTGATAAATATAAATAAACATTGCTTAATACGAATTTATCTCATCCTTCCTAAATATTTCAAACCACCCTAATCTGAATGTAGAATAAATATTCATATTCTACGGTGCCTTACTATGAACTGGGTTATCAGTTTTATCACTGATACTGAAAATGAAATGAAACTGTTCTGAACAAATTTACTCTCTCCATTCCTGTTCTAGATTCAGATCAAAAACTTTTCCTGTTGTTAGTGGTGTTGTTTTTGCATGTGTGTGGAGACCGATTACCAATGCCGATAGTCTTTTCCTCATTATTTATCGATTTATTTAGTGCCCCGCTTGCTAGTCCAGATACAGGAAGGTTTATTCGTTTGTCCAAAGAGACGCTATCGAAATCCATGTACTCTGTACTGTACAACTTACATGGTAATTGAAAAAGAACCTCAAAACTTTGTACTATACAACTCGCATGGTAATTGAAAAACAACCTAAAAACTTTGTACTGTACAACTCGCATGATAATTGAAAAATAACAAAAAATGTAATAGAGACTTACTCAAGTGATCTAAAATATGAAAAAGACGAAATCAAAAGAAAATAATTTTCCCCAAAATATGAGCAAATGAATTGAAATAAATAAAATAAAATATAAAAAGTAAAAACGTAAAACGTACATGAATATTACGTTCACGCAATTTATCCGCAACTTGATTCAATCTTTTTTGCGGGGGGGGGAGAAGGGTTTCAAGAAGGGGAACGTCTCCCCCTCCCTTCATTTTGAACGAATAAAATTTTTTTCCCAGATATAACTCTTCTCTCGTCTTTAACTGTCCTTTTTTAAGGGTACTACAAATGAAAAGGGGAAAAAATCATTGCAATATTTTACGAATATTTGAAATTACGAATATTTAAAATAAGCGTATACTAAGTTGCATTGGTACGCGCGAATGTACAAACTCGGAAAAAAGTTTGTCTACAAACATTAAATTTCTTAAAACAAACAAAAAAATAATTACTAATTAGTAATAAATGGAGGTTCGTTTTTTAAAGTATTTTAGTACTGTTACTGAAAAGAATTCGCCCCTCCTCAAAAAAAAAAATTATATACCAATTAGTAATTTTTCATGCGTTTTAGACACTGTGTTTCTAGGCGAACATTTTTCCCAAACTGTAATCTATAAAGAAAGGATAATATTTGGTTAAACATTTTAGAGTACACCGAAAGTTTAAAAGGTCTACCTTGAGCAAAAGTTCACTGTCAACCCCCATTCAGGGATATTCATTACCCCAAATTGTGGGTAAACGGGAGAAACTCACTATATATATATATATATATACACAGTATATTTGGGGAACTGTCCCATCCTTCTTAGAGCCCGAGTGTTACCTTTTATAAAAAAGTTGGAGTATGTCTCTACTGGAACGTCAGGTGAGATCAATGACTCCGTTGCATACCTCACAAATTGTTGTTTTTCATTAATTATTTCCTCAATTAATTAATTAATAATTACTCTTCACTTAATTAACTAATTATTTTCCTCAAATGAACGAGAATTCAGATTTTTATTAATTAAATATCTTCATTTTAATCACTGGTTTTCTTTATTTTTTACGTCTACACACTCACTATTATACACCTTTTTCACAATTGTAACATTACTCACCATCATTCATACATTCATCCTTCTATTTATGCAGGGCTACGTCGTGACCGGTGTTGTAATATTTTTTGCCATCGATCAGTGAAGTTCAGCGATATTGGGTTTGGAGAGTGGTTGGATGGGAGACCATCCTCCGCGTCCGGATGTTGTAGAGACTCGTGGTCCGGATCTCACGTAAAGCTGTAGGTCCCGTTATATGACTTTAGATGTTACGAAAGAGGTTAAACAACCTCCATAATTACCTTTTTCTATTTATGCAAAATGAAAACAAGTTGTGGGATCCCTACATACTATACGAACAAACAGAACTCGAGCATTAAGAGAGAACTTGCGGAAAATATACAGCGTTCATTCATTGTTTGACGGGCAACTCACTCTTTTAGAGTAGCGTATGAATGTCTGTATATGTGACGTACATTCGTACAGTTTACGTAAAGACTATTTTCTTCTGCTATCAATTGCTTCATTTGAAAAGGTCACGAGGTCACACAAATTATACAGATTTAGCTATATGCAAGTACAAAACACTAATAATATATATATAACGTAAAGAACGACGCGTGTATAGAAGAACATTCCGCGCAAGATGAGGAGGGAGAACGAACAAATGAAAAAATGAGGTAACCACCCGGGAATCGAACCCGGGATCTTCCGATTGCCGGTCAGATATGATAACCACTACACCATGGGCCTCACTCGATCAGAAGTCGTAATTCTCCTCATCTTGCGCGGAATGTTCTTCTATACAAGCGTCGTTCTTTACGTTAATTATACTGTGTGTTGTTTGCAGTTGAAATGTATATATGTACGGCATGCGGGAGGTGCCCCCTCGGGCATTGGTTTCTGCGCGTATGTAGGAGAATTACAACTTCTGATCGAGTGAGGCCCATGGTGTAGTGGTTATCATATCTGGCCGGCAATCGGAAGATCCCGGGTTCGATTCCCGGGTGGTTACCTCATTTTTTCATTTGTTCGTTCTCCCTCCTCATCTTGCGCGGACTGTTCTTCTATACAAGCGTCGTTCTTTACGTTACTTATACTGTGTGTTGTTTGCAGTTGAAATATATATATATATTTATATATATATATATATATATATATATATTGTTTATATGTCTTGTATAGAAACATTATTTCGTCGCTGGATTCCAAATTGATAGATGTTTTTTGTTTCTATTCATTATTTTTTATTGGGTTCGACCCCATTTGCTTTGGAGAATGGCAACCCACGCACAGCAGCATGCAGGTAGCCCTCAACCAAAAACAAATCTTTATTAATCCCGCTTCGCTGCGCTGCACATGACGCAATCCGTAATAAGAGGAGATTCAATCCGAGATTAAATCCCTCTCTCCCGACCGTATATTCGGTTTCATTCAGGTAATCTGAATTTAATAAGTTGCGAGCAATTACTCCGAACGCAGTTTCTTCCTCTCCTCACCTGTCTCTTTCCGTTACCATGGCTACCGGGATCGGAGTCGAGGGAAACGTTAATATGCGCTCTCTTCATATCTATTTTATTTATCTCTGTATAAAATGCCGCTTTTAATTTATACGCTTTTCGACTATCTTTTTTTTTGTCCTGTTTACGCTTTAGTGATTATTAAATGAGGATTTTTTGGTTCATAATATTTCAGCTGTTAACGGACAAAATATATTGAATAACGGCTATACGTTAACGGCCTCACTAACTCTGACAAAATCAGTTCAAAAGGAAATTTTATATTATATATATATATATATATATATATAATTATATATAATCCTACATCAAAGAGTGTTTCTGTATATGTATATAGTGGATATTGGCTTTAGAATCTATAATTAATTTCTTTTATAAACCCCCGTAACATTTTTATTAATTTTCAGCTTATACACTGATACTCATACACTGGACTGTCGTTTCTCCACTCATTTTGCATTTTTGTACGTATGAACGCTCTTTTTTTAACACACTTTTCCCATAGTGAGGTGAGGCCCATACGCAGAAAAAAACCTCTTCCCGCAATCTTCTATACAAAGAAATATTACCTTCTATTGTTTCAAATCACTCCAAAAAGAAGTTTCGAAGACAATTTCTTCTATCTAAAGAAGTTACGTATCATTAAAAGAGGGTATTATCATCTGACAAAAAGCTTTGATGCCCAAAAGAAGGAAAAATTTCCCCTAGAATGCACCATCAAAAGAAGTTATAAGGTCTGAATTTAGACGGTTTTATTTCGGGTCTACTCGAGATGTTTACATATAACGATGTACGTTGTATTGCGTTCTAATTTTGTGTATAATTTTTTTATTTCACATTTTCTCTATTTTTAATTAAGAGCCCAGTAAAGCCTAAAACTTAAGGACCAAATAAAATAAACTAAATAGTCCAGCTTCACAATTATTTATGTCATTGTAAATTGTAAAAGTACTGTATTTATTTTAATAATAATAATAATAATAATAATAATAATAATAATAATAAAGGCTATTCAATTCATTTTAATTCGAATTCTATTAAATTCTTTATTTTGTGTTTTAAAAAATATTTTATTTCGTTTATATTTTCCAGTACAGTTTTTTTATTATTTAAAACCGTTTGTAAATTTGTCTTAAACGATTCTTTTGACTCTAAACTATGATAAAATTACGGTTTTACAGGAATTCTCAAATTTACAGATTTTTGCTTCACAAAGTAATAACAGTGTATAGAAAAACAATAAACAACTTAATTTGATTCAGAGAAAAGATTCAGGGTTAAGTTAAACAAGGTTAGGGCTCGATTTAGGTTGGGTTAAGTTCAGAAGTCCGTAGTATTAGACATATTTAGGTTATACAGACATGACGAACTTAGATCAAGCTAAGAAAAGTGTCTAACCATCTACGGAAAAAACTTTCAGAAATATGTTGAGGTTTTCTGATAAAAAGAGTAATAAAGAGTTTTTAGTTGGTTGTATTTTAAGTTTGTGTTTACTTATGAATTTCAATGTATTTTATTCATTCTAAGAATTAAAATGATTTTAAACAAATTGTAGTTATATGTATTGGAGTGAGATTGGGCAAAAGCGTTCTGTTTGACCATTAAAAGGCCAATTTCTATTGTTTATTTACTACACAAACAATGCCAAAGGCATTAAAGCATTATAATTTTGATGTTATTTAAACACAACTGAACTTCTGTTATGAATTTTTAAAAATTTCTCAGTGTTTTTAATCTTTGTTTTTAATTCATTCAAGATACATTAAATAGATGATCTTAGGGGTTGTGTTGGTTTTAACGATTCATGACTACCTTCTATCTTCTGCTACAGAATAATAATAATATAACGTACGAGGATCTCTCCAACCTTCCTCTCAAACAGAAGCGCAACTAAAGGATAATGGAGGGGGAATTAAAATAAATTAATAAATAATATTAAATCATTTAAATATAACTTACTAATAATTCTTATAAAATTCAGGTCTTCAGATTACTCACATTGTAAAGTTATCCTACTGATAAGTGTTACTCGATATCTCCATTCTAAAATCCTTGCATTCTCCCACTTTGCAAAATATGGGTTTGAATTTAGGTTTATATAGTTTATAACGACACCTAATTCTTTTGTACGCCTTATACCATATATATATATATATATATAATTTCTGTATTAGGTTTTCTTGTAATCTACAGGGTGTTCTAAAATTACCTAGTAAACTTTAATATGAACGTAATATCTTAACCAAAAATTATGCGGTTTAACAATTTTATTTCAAATACAGCAACAATAAGAAAAACAAAAATAATTGTTTATTTTAGATGTTCAAAATGTCTTCCTTCAACTTGAACACATTGTTCACAACATCCGACTACTGAGCGACAGACATATAAAAGTTTACTAGTTAATTTTAGAACACCCTGTATTTTTCAATGATATATAAATTAAGATTATCCGTAGTTTTGGGCCACTTGTATATATCATAGAAATTGGGTTCCTTTATTAAACTGTTTAACATAATCTTAACCATGACATTCAACCATATTTAACACTAAATTTAACCTAAATAAAGCGCTAACATAATGTCGCCGTCAATATTCGATGAAATTAAAAAATTAGATAATTATTTATTTATTTATTTTACATTATATTTTCATTATATTTACATTATATTTATTTTACATTATATTTTCTATATTTTCAGTTTATAATGCCGACGTCAGCAAAATTTTCCAGTGGACAAAAATGAATCCTTCCCCTTTTGATGTGGTTCAGAATTCTCCAAAATTTGCCAACCAAATCTCCAACTTACGGATGGACTTTGTATTACATTCTGTCCATCCCAGTACGAAGCGATAAAAATGGACGCAACAGCCAGAGAGCGATTCATTTGGCACAGATGCCAATGCTCAAAAAATAGGGGAGAGGGAAAGAATGAAGATACGCAGAAGTATGCCAAAAGTAAATAGACACCAGAATAACTGTTCTCTAAAACAAATGGCAAAACTCATCAATGTAATGCCAGAACGTGTCATGTCAGCTTTAAGTAATGCAAAAGGGTAAAGCAACACAATTCTAAATGTATTCATTCAATACATCTATTTTTATTTATTGACTTTTATTATTTATCAAATCAAAAAGTATGGGAAACTGAAAGGTGTCTATTTACTTTTGTGAACCCCCTGTACACAATATTCATACGTGTATATATACTTATACACTTCAAGTTTTCTACGTTTGCTCAACGTTAAATTAAAAGATTTAATTTCCGTGATCTGAAAAGGTAGATGCGGTTAAGAAACTCATAGACTGGAGTTGTACTCATATATACGCAATTCGACTCTATGATTTTCTCAAGCGCACGTTTTTAGATCGGTGGGTAAAGGATTCTCTCGAGTGGGGATCAGGTGTTTGTCGGGTGTTGGCAGAAATGCATAGAAAAGCGGGGAAATCTAGATTGAAATCTACCGTCAAAAATATACATTCAAATTTCGATTAGATTTTCGTGATAAATAAATTAAAAAAAAAAAAAGACTGTCAGATTTTGCTGCCATGAATCCTATAGTTCTGGAGTTATAATAAGGATAAGGGGGTAAAAATGACGTCTGAATTACCTTTTTTATATATATTATATATATATATATATTATATATAATATATATATATATACCTTTCAACCGTTCCGTGCGATGATTCCTCACTTCTCGAAGGTCAAGTTTGTCGCCCCTCCTCTCTTCCTCATATATACAGTGTATATATATATATATATATATATATATTGCCTTCCTGCGTATACATGTGTGAAAGGAAAAATGTATGTATGTGCGTACAATATGTGTATGTATAAACGTAAAGTTAAAATTAGAAAGTGGAAATCAATTTAACCACAATAGAGAAATCATTCCAACAGCTTAGGAAGGTTTTAGAGAAAGTTTTTAACTTTCAAAAGTTTTGTAAAAAAGAACTTTCGAAACTTAATTTCTATAAGAAGCTTTATAGAGAATTCCTCTCTTGAATTCTTCAAGGGCTAATTACCTCCCTTTCGATCCCTCTTATTCTGAATTCTCAGCAATTATTCAACATCAACTTTATTCTTTTCTTCTTCACTGATTTTCGGCTCCTCCTATCTCTACTTCACAATTCTTTATGTATATTGTAAAGAGTGTTCCATAAGTAAGTGTAGGAGGTTTGTTTAATTGCTACGTTTAACCCTACAATCACTTATGGCACACCGTGTGTGTGTGTGTGTGTGAGTGTGAGTGTGTGTGTGTGTGAGAGAGAGAGAGAGAGAGAGAGAGAGAGAGAGTAATCACTTTAATGAGTAATAAATTGGCGCTTAATAAGAAGTCTAAGCATTGAAAATGTTAAACTTCCGATGGTGAAAATAGGCAAAAATGAGGAGGAGGAATCTGTCATGTTCATGTTTAAACCAATATTTCAAATTCTTCTTTAAAAACGAAAAAAAATTGCAAATTTTTACAAAAACCTTGTTTACTTTAAAACCAACTCAAATTTCCTTTAAAAACTTTAATGAGTTTTGGGAGTCGAATTATCCATAAATGTTTAGCTTCAGTGAAGAGAGACACTTCGCTAATGTAAATAAATAGACGTTCATCGAAGTTCGATGAGGGATATCGAAAATGTTACGAAGTTATTCTTTTCAGGCGGTTGGTGGCGTTATGTAAGGCTGTCAGTCTCGCGGAGCGCTTTGGACGAGTTAACAGTAACGCTGTGTCTTACTGTTGAATTACTGCCATACTCGTAAATTGGGCAACTTTAAAGGATTGTCGCTTGTTTACAGTAATGTTTTTGCGTCTGTAATATCTCCCCGGATATTACTGTTATTTACTTTAAACATCGATGGCTGTATTTACTTTAGAATCAGAGTAGATAAGGGAAATGTACTCTGAATGTAAAATATTTAAAGAATACACTTTGTAGACCGAACGTAGATGAACAGTAATGTGAAAGATTTTCTTTAACCCTTAGAAACTTACTTATACTGTAATAATAATAATAATAAAATAATAATAATAATAATAATAATAATAATAATTTCAAAGAAATCTGCTTATCCAAAAGCGAACAATTTGATCTACTTCAAGTCTACTTCACTACTGTAATAGTGTACTTCGGTTAATACTTGATTGTTTGCAGCATAGACTTAAGTGCTCTTTCTACTATCAGTTTTACAGCAGGCAGAGCGGACATCTTTTAAGAGTATATAACACAGTAGTTCTTAACTCCTGGAAGGCGACCCAAAATTGGGTCGCCAAGCCATTTTGATTGGTTCATTAAATTATCATTTATCACTTATTTATGTTATCCCTAAACATTTAACCATTAATTATTTATTTTATTATCTTTCTAAGTGAACTATTTGAAGGCATGGGTCGCCGAGCTAGCCCCGTAACCAGAATTTGGGGCGTAGCCTAAAGAGGTTAAGAACCACTGATATAACACAACATTAATAAAACTTAGCAAGTTGCGGGATTGAGGCTTTTTGAAAGACGAAACTTTCGGCCGACGGTATAAATTCTCGAAATGTCAAATTTTTTTTTTTCAAATGCAAAATTCCTCGAAGAATCTTTAGATTGCCACAAACAGAAAGACGACGAAACAAAAGATTTAATCTAACCTAACTAAATTCGATCTAATTTAACCTGATTTTACCTAATTTAACCTATCTTAAATTATCTTAACTCTACTTAACTTCATTAAAAGACAACCGTATAAAGTTTTGTAGACGATAAAAATTGAATAAAATATTTCTCGACAAATTTCCATCGATCGATCGATTGATCGAGAGAGAGAGGGAGAGAGAGAGAGAGAGAGAGAGAGAGAGAGAGAGAGAGAGAGAGAGAATATCCTACATTTCGTTTATTAATTAAAAATTTCGCAGGTAAAATTTAAAGATGATAACGAATTTCAAAGAAAATTCATAATTGGTTATTTCATTATGGGAGATTATATAAATAATAGTATTTTTTAAATAACTTTATTTTGAATGTTAATTGAGGGATTTTTAGAACGAGTTAAAAAGGATTTAAAAAAAAAAATCCCCATTTTTTTTTCCTTCGCATCATTGGGAAATTTTGACTGGATCGAAAGTATTGTTGAAGAAATTTCACCTCGAACACGATTTTTTTACATTAATAACCCGTTAAGTGACCTTCTCCGCATCGAGTTTCATTCTATGACCTTTTATAAACCTTCACCTGATATTGCGAATCCGGAGAATCCCACGGCAGTCGTAAGGGCAGAGATTGCGAGTACCGGAGTGTGTGCGAAAGCAACGACCAATAGGAAGATGGCTTCCATGCCGAAACCTCCGCAGTTGAACAACTTTCGCACCACTGTCGTTGAGAAGATCTTGTTACTTCTGAGGTGGTCGGCCAAATGACCTCCGATTGGTACTATTATCGTCATAACTAAATGTGGCAAAGCAGACAGTGTACCGCTCTAGGGGAAAAAAATATATATATATATATATATATATATTTTTTTTTTTTTTAAATTTCGGGAAGAACCGATTCGCCTCTATTGAAAAGGGCATATCTCGGTGGAAAAACAAAGAAAAAGTGAGAGGAAAGACAGAGGAAAAAGAAAGGGTGGAGGGGACAGTCGAAGTGGAAAAAGACCAAGGATGACAAGGACTGCAGGGTCGAGCCCCATCATCCTTGGGTGCTAGGGCCGGGAGGGCGCACGTGAAACCTCCAGGAACAAGCACGTACAAACGAGCACAAAGAGCACTCGAGAGCACGAGCTTAGAACCCCCTTGCGGGGATATATATATATATATGGTAAAATTTAAGATTCACGTTAATGAATTTTTGAGAGTTCAAAATAATGACCTAAACCTAACTTGACTTGACCTGACCTAACCTAACCTAACCTAATTTAATAGTGAATAGCTTTAAGGGCGGATTTTTTAACTTAAAAATTTCATTGTAGTGAATCTGATATTTAGCCATATATATATATATATATTATATATATATATATATATATATATATATATATATAATGCCTTTCAATATTAATATCAATCTTAGTGTTATCAGCTGCGCGTCAACTAATTGAGAAAAAGATTACAAAAATTGAAGTAACAGAAAAAAAATTATTGTCACTATTAACATCATGATCATTATTATCATCATCATCATCATCATCATATCTTTTATATGATAATAATGACAACTGAGATATTATTTCTTTAATTGCAAAGCATAAAATCTAATTAATATATTTCTCTCATTATTAATATTATGTAAATAATTAAAAAAAAAAAATTCAGCTAATTTTGTAGGTTAAGAAACATACATAAAAAAAGTGTAGATTATTTAGTGTAAATTAAACAAAACTATTGTACAGGGTGGTCCATAAGTCCCAATTGGTTATAATTAAAGCGAAAATCCATCTAGCGGAACTCGCACTGACGTAATCGATTACTAAGGAAAGAATACTCGTCGAGATGGTCATAATATTTTGCGCTTTTTAATAATAAAAAAAAAATATTTCTAAATTTATTATCAACTCTTTACTTTGTTTGAATTTTTTTGTATTTTCACCTTAATTATAACCCATTGGGACTTATGGGCCACCCTGTATACTTCATGAATGAGATCTTTATACTGTAAATCCTGCGTGAAGCTCAGATGAGAATAATTTTGATCCATAGATGTAAATTAGGCGGTAAGTAATGTTTGCATTTTGTCCTACTATTATGTGTTACAAAACTCTGAATTTCTCACCTTGGCGATATCAAAATGAAAAACTTCCTTGAAGTACCTTGGCTGTGTGATAATGAGAAGGTAGAAAGTCCAAGAACGGGCGACGTTAGCCACCACAATCGCCCACACAGGTTTCGAAGTGAAAAAAGCTTTCCAAGGGGTTGTGGCGAAAGTGGGTTGATGAATAGGCTGAAATCATCAATATATTCACATTGCGATACCATACAATTTCATGGTATAAAACTCAAAAAAAGTGTTTCGAATACGTGTGTTATTTTTATAAAATTAAAATGTTACCAGCTTACCACTTTCAGTTATCAGACTTACTAAAAAATGATCATTTTTCTGTATACAAAGTCACAGTAAACGGTAAACAACGTACCATTTTGTCACAGAAATAGACTTTATGTTATTAAGGATAGCCACAAGACCAACAAATGCGAAGAAAACTAAATATTTTTTTCCTAGAGATAAGATCTCAGACCAATTCCCCCCCCTTATAGCAGGCTATAAGAGTATTAGGAATTAATTAATTAATAAATTAATTAATGTATCGAATACTTAAATTGGCGTAACTTACTTGCTTTCCAAGAGCTTGTTCAATGTAATGCTGTTCTCTGGCTGAGATTGTTGGATGCGTAGCGGGTTTCTCAAAAGCCAGCCAGTACCAGAAACAAGCCCAAACAATGCCGCATGATCCTATTACATATAATAAATAAATTAAGTTCAATTATATTATTTTTAATTTAATTAATTAGTAATTTTTTGTATGAATCT
The DNA here is from genome assembly GCA_023014485.1 of Bathynomus jamesi. Taxonomy (NCBI): domain Eukaryota; kingdom Metazoa; phylum Arthropoda; class Malacostraca; order Isopoda; family Cirolanidae; genus Bathynomus; species Bathynomus jamesi. The sequence goes on from JAJOZX010001572.1 coordinate 821,844, forward strand.
CACTTCCCAAATTGCTGTTGTACATATGGTACAAGAAGTTAAAGTTCACCAGCGTGTGTATGTGAGAGAGAGAGAGAGAGAGAGAGAGAGAGAGAGAGAGAGAGAGAGAGAGAGAGAGAGAGAGAGAGAGAGAGAGAGAGAGAAAATGTGCAGAAATGCTAGAAATTAAACAGAAAATGTGCGTCATCCCTTCTTTGAAGATAACCACCCAATCTGAATTTTTTCACGGAGTGAAAAACAAAGGTTACAATATACTACTATCATACTTCATCATTAATTATTCACATTTAAAATACTATTCCAGAATGAAGGCAACTTCAGAACTGCTTGAAATATGAGGCACCTTTTCGTAACATTATAGTATCGAAGAGAAGTTTGAAGTTTGTACGAGTAGAAGTTTAAACTTTGGTGTAAGTTGGGTAATAACAAAGAAATATTCAGCGCCTAAATCTTATTTACTCTTGGATGAACGTCAGATATATATTGGTTAAAAACCCGCAGTGATTGTTTTTTTTGTGTGCAAAACTTCATAATTGCTCAATGCATCAGTGTATATATATATATATATATATATATATATATATATATATATATATATATATATATATATATATATACTGTATATATACAGTGCGTGTCACGACGAAATGTCATATATTCGGGAGCTTATACCTGAGGTCATTCCCAGTCAAAAACTTCATATGAACATAGGTCCGATTCTTAACGTTATGGAGCTATGGATGTTTGAATGTTTAAAAATAAGAATAAGCGAACAAATTGCTGCTAAAGTTTTTATTTATGAATTTACAATAACTTTTCAAAATGACTACCCTCGGCCTCAATATACATCAGGGCTGGTCTGTGAATCGCCCGTGTAGCTCGCATTAGTTCATTACCATTGTCCTTTATGAGGGCTGCAGCATCCAAAATGCGACGGAGCAATGCATCTCGTGTTTCTACTTTTCTCTGATACACCAGTTCTTTCATACGCCCCCACAGATAAAAATCTAGAGGGGTTAGGTCCGGAGACCTGGGTGGCCAATTTTGTGCACCATCACGACCGATCCGTCGACCAGGGAAGCGATCATCGAGATGCGTTCTCACTGCACGGCTAAAATGGGGAGGAGCTCCGTCTTGTTGGAAGTACATACGCAATCGTGTTGCCAAAGGTACATCTTCTAACAGTGGCGGCAGTTCGTCTTGCAGAAATCGTAGATAAATGTCACCTGCAAGACCACCTTCGAAGATAAACGGACCAATCAGCTGACCGTAGAGAATACCACACCACACATTGACACTGAACCGATGTTGAAAACTACTTTCCACAATGGCATGAGGATTCATTTCTGACCACACATGTGAATTGCGTGTTGTTGATACTGTCGCGGGTAAATTGAGCCTCATCACAGAACAAGACGTATCGATGCAGTTGTCGATCGGCATTGAACCAATTACAAAATTCCAGCCGTTGGGCACGATCCCCAGGTTGGAGGTGCTGGACGCGCTGTATGTGGTATGGATACATGCCTTCTTTGTGTAACGTTCTACATACTCTCGTTTGAGGAACTCTAAGACGTGTGGAAATCCTTCGCGTACTAACATGAGGACTCCGCTGTATCATCTGAATAATGTTTTCTCGTTCGGCCACATCTTGTTGTACCGGACGCTCAGATGAAATAGTAACGCTAGGAAATGAACCGCTCTCTTGCAATCTCCGGAAAACGTTGCTAAACACTCCTCGATCCGGATTTCTTCGGTTTGGAAAAAGTCTCTGATATTTAGCGACAGCAGCAGTAGTATTTCCATCGCAAAATCCATAAACATACACCATATCGGCATATTCGGCATTTTTAAACGTAAAAGGCATACTGAACGCACAAAACATCAACTGCACGCTGTGAAACACAACACTCTACTGCGTAATTAGTTCGGCTCGCTAAGTATCTGTCAATTCAGTTCAAAGTCACGCATACGCATGCTTCAAATTCAAACATTTTAGTTGTATGGGATATATGGAATCCGGCCCCGGTGATTTACGCGTTTTCATTTTATCAATATAGCGCATTACCTCCCCTTCACTAACCACAATATTATCCAAAATATTACCATTATCAAAAGGTATTATGTCTATGATCGTAGGGATATTCGTTACATCTTCTATAGTAAAAACTTACGTAAAAAATTCGTTTAGCAAGGTAGCCATTTCCTTGTTTTCAGAAACTAGATCTCCGTTTACATTTTTCAAAGGCCCCAAGACACTTTTTACTGGATTTCTATTATTGACGTATTGAAAGAATCGCTTGTTTTTTTTTACCGTCACGAGCTATGGAGATTTCAAATTCGCGCTTGAACTTTTTTATTACACTTTTCGCTTCACGCCTCAGAGATATGTAGTTGTTTCGTAACCACAAATTGTCTTTATCGCACTTATGTAGCCTATAAGCCCTACCTCTACTCTTTATAATGTCTCCTACTCTAGAAGTAAACCACAAGGGCTTGTTGTTTACTTTCGTACGCTTAATTTTGTACGGTACACATTCCTCATTTATAGTCCTAAATACTGTTTCAAACGATTCCCACATTAGTTTTGCGTTGGAGTTCCCCATTACGTTTTCCAATTGATGTGTGACAATTTATTTCGAAATTTACAAAAGTCTGCGTGCTGGAAGTTAGGAATTTTAGTCGAGTTAGTTGGTTTCGAGTGACTTACTGAGAGGACAAACTCTACCATATTGTGATCGCTATTGCTTAATGGTTCTATTACTTAAAGATCAGTAATTAGCCTATCATCCGTAGTTATTACTAAATCTAAAATACTGTCCAACCTCGTAGGTTCCCCAACCTTTTGAATAAGAAAGCTATCCTCGAGAAAATTAACTAAACGATTACCTTCCGCGTCTCCCTGCATTGTATCGTAATTCACGTTGGCGCAATTAAAGTCACCCATAACTAAAGCCTGCTCACTACCGATTATTCTCTTTAGTTCACAATATAACGCTTCGTCCGTATATATAACTGACAATGCTACAACATAATAAAACTGAATTAGTTAAAAATTAAGCATTAATGGTAGATGAATGAGCCAAGTGAAGTAATAGAAATTACAGAAGTGACAAGCTAATAAAGACCCTAAGATTCATCTCAGATGGATCTATTGTCCGCTGTGTTACAGAGTTACAGGCTAACAAAGACCCTAAGATCTACTCTATGCTAGACCAAGTATGGTGTGCTCACCAGGACTCGAACCTGGAACCTTCTGTAGAAATAGGGATGAGTGTACGCTGCAAAAAACAAGTATATGACTGATCCACTGATAGTGGACCGAAATGGGAGTGACATTCTCTCTCAAAACAAGAAACTCTTCCTTTAAATTCTCAAATCTGGACGTCTTACTGCGGACTTCGGATGAAGATAGGGATGGAAATGATAATAAGTAGGAAGTAACCACTACTATCTGTACCAAACACTTTATACAATCCCTTCACAACCTCCGTCATATTTTTCACATTTACCAAAATATCTTTCACGCAATCAATCATTCTTGTTCTCTCACAAACAAAAACGTTCTCATAAAAAAATGTACGCGATATTTCGTTCCTTAAACATTAAACTAAAAGTAAACGTAAAATAAAGCGTATTTAACGTAAGGAGGAAGTGATCAAGATTTACGAGATCAACTTCCTTCTATCTACCTAATTTTAAAAACAATTTGAAGCCTCGCACTAATTTCAAATCGTTTCCCAATTAATTTTCATTCATGGAATAGCTTTTCGTGACATGTAAAAATCATAATTTTCGTCATAATTTAATTAATTCTCTATATAATACTTTGGATCATCAATTTGCCGGGTGTTCTTCTCCTTCTGTTGTGGCGCAAAGGGCATGCGGGTGGTCGGCCTGTTTACGTTAAACTTTTTTTTATATGAACAAAAAACACATATTCTCAAAACATTGATAAGACTCTTTGATGAAGTTAATCATGGCTAATTCATTTTAGAAAGAGTCAATAATTTTCAGTCCTATTTATGATAACTTTCAATTTACAGTGTATGATTGTACGCTCAAAAGGAAACCAAATTAAGTCCTTCTTTTTTTACAGTTCATTAAAAAAGTTACGAGAAAATGATTAAAACTCGCAAACGTATACTGTAAAATTTAATTGATCCAAACACACCACCGATATTAAAATTTTAATTGGTCCATCTGAAACGATTATGGAACATTTTCTTGGTAAAATGGATTGTCCATCTTTCATTTCTGGACCGGTTTCGAACCAATTATATTTTCATGTCGATATAATTGGTGCAAAATCGGTCGAAAAGGAAAGGATGTTCCAAAGATTTCTTAGATGGACCATTCATTTACCAATAAATCGTTCCATAATGTGTTCACCAAATGGAACAACTAATTTCTAATATCGATGGTCTGTATGGAACAATTTTACAGTGTACTCTAACCAAACCTTGAGTGTGGATGTCGGGGAAATCCTATAGCCTGATTAATCACTAGACTGCAAGATGCACTTGTTAGTTATTGAACACGTTTTTACCATAAACGTCGGAGTCACTTTAATTTCGATTCGAGTTTGTTATAAAATTACCGCAACACGTTAAACTCGAGAGGTTTCCCTCGCAGGTGACTCCATACTCGCAGATGTTCTGAAGTTAAGCCTCATAACTGACCCCCATCACTTGCAGGGCGTCACCGTTTGCAATAATCTCCAATCAGTAACGAACAACAACTCGGAAAAAAAATTACAACAACCCTATATACTGTACTGGATGGTCTGACCATAAACGCCAAGGTGACGCCATCTTTTAGCAGTCTTTGCTAAATATAGAATTGTAACTTGGCTCACTCTTATGCTGCAAAAAATCTGCTCATCGAAAAGATGACCTATTCCCGCTCTAAACCTTCTATTTCATTCCTTTTGCAACCTAACGAAGCTATCAACCATTTCATGACCCACATTGATGCTGCCGCATATACAATAGATCTAATAATTTTTAAATAATCTCTCTCTCTCTCTCTCTCTCTCTCTCTCTCTCTCTCTCTCTCTCTCTCTCTCTCTCTCTCTCTCTCTCTCTCTCTCTCTCTCTCTCTCTCTCTCTCAACAATGGTTGGAAGTTGGATTTGAAGCGGTTTAGGACTAGTGTGTGTGGGAATTACTTTACCTATAAGATCTGTGACACGAGGAACAGGTTACCTTCAGAAGTTGTGAACAGTTCCTCTGTGGATCATTTTAAGAAAAGGTTAGACCAAATCTTGCACACTATTTGAGGGTGTAAAAAATTTTCCCTGGCACCCATTACCATTGGTACCTCCTCGGTATGGGCCGCAAGGCCTTTTGAGGTACTTCTTTTCCTTGTAACTCCTTGTAACTCTCTCTCTCTCTCTCTCTCTCTCTCTCCGCCGATCACAATCTCTCCCTCTTCTCTAATCCTATTCAGCATTTCCTAATACCTTGACAAGAGGAATCTGATATTCCCAATAAACGACAAACTCCAAATGAGAAAATCCATTTGATAGTTTGTTGCTAAGATACGGCTCAGAGAAGCCTGCACAAGTCCCCCACTGTTTGCAATCGTATCTCCTCGGCTCATTAGTTTTCGTAAGGAGGAAAAAGGAGGAATGATTGACGTATTGTTTGAATATTGACCGTAATAAGGATACATATCTCTCTCCCACATTTTTTCATATAGGAAGCATTTGTACTCGAAAGGTTTTGCTTCGCATCGATATAAGAGCGATGATATAGGAGCCTAATATAGCACACACTATATATATATATATATATATATATATATAGATATATAATATATATATATATATATATATATTATAACTTCCCCACGGAATGTTTAGTTGGTTGGAATTCTCAATTTGGAGAAACGTTTCTGATATAGTAGGACATAATTAATAACACTTACGACAAAGGATTTGCGAACTGTGTGTGGCATCTTATCTTTGAACTGGTTTTAATAAAGAAATATCAACTGCGAGACTAATTAAATTCACACTGTCTCACTTAGGTACATTCCGGATGATGGAACTACTGTACGTACATAAAACCTGAACTACAACACTATACTAAATCAAATGACAGTAGTATAACGTCATATTCCCATCTAAAAAAAAGTTGCACTCATATTAACGTCTTGGTGTCGTCATATTGTTTCATGATGCCGTAAATTTTAATAAAATGACACAAACATGAGTTCAGTATGACGTCAGTATGACCGCAATAGGATGTCAATATGACTACTACGTTTCCGACAGTGATATGACGTCATAAACAATTATTACAAAACATTAAAAAGTCACCTGGCAAATTTTATTTTAGTATTAACTTTTACTTCTTACGTTTCATAAATTATATTTAGGAGGGTCCAGGGTGCCAGGGCCCCCAAATATTTGAGGCGGCTGAACCGCCTCATCTGTTAGGGTGCAGGGGCTAAAGTTATTCTTACCGTAGAAGTAAAATGGAGCTGGCCATCCGATGCCCTGCGTTAGGTAGGAGGACAGAGGTAAGGCGAAAACAGCGCCTGCGTAGCTCCCACAGAAGGCGAGAGTGGCCAGCCGAGACCTCTCTAAAGGGGGAGCCCAGTTACGCCAGATCCCGTGACAGGCAGGGTACGTCACTCCCTGGAGAAGAACAAAGAAATATTGACCATATAATGATGACACTGATAAAGAAAACAAAGGAATTTGATACCAATAACCGATTGCATTGGTATGTGTTTACCTCGAACGAGACCTTTGTAATAAAGCCTCTGGTCGATATTATCACCACTAAAAAGTTGTTTTTTGGCGAATAAAATCACGACCGCAAAAAATGAAGGCTGCGATTTATTCACACGGATTAATTTACGGATTACTTATAAAACTCCTTCCTCGAGTAAGCGCGAGATTATACACAAAAAAGAAAAAAGACAATTCGCAATTTAAAGACATTTTTTAAACAACTTTCAAAAATGAAACGCAAAAACGAACACGCAAAAATTTAGAACAAAAATGCACAAAGGGGAAATTACAGACTGAGGGTAACAATGAACAGGAAAATCAAGCCACGGAGAAGAAAGGCGTGGAGAGGAGAGAGAGAGAGAGAGAGAGAGAGAGAGAGAGAGAGAGAGAGAGAGAGAGAAATAAGATATGTCGTTTTGCGTCGCATCGTATATGTGGTGTTGGTCTATTGAAGCTCCGTTTGTCCCAAATGAAGAATCGACGCGTTCTTTGTTCCTCGACCACAACGCGACAATAAAAATCGAAGTTGAACCACCGTTCGTCGACTCGACCGTCTATCCGCCTCGATGGTTTGTTCGAGAACTCCATTAATGGACTAGAAATGGAGACCGTAATGGGTCACGAATGGAATCCAAATAACACAAATGCTTCTCTCTCTCTCTCTCTTCTCTCTCTCTCTCTCTTCTCTCTCTCTCTCTCTCTTCTCTCTCTCTCATACACACACGCGCGCATACACACACACACACAAAATATATGTGTGGGTATATAAAAATCAGGGTGTGCGTGTTGATTTTAATATATGCTGAGGAAATTCCTATAAAATTTCGTTATTATAAAATTCTGCCGATTCAGGATCCCCCCTAAAAAGAGGTTCCGTATTTCGTAGTTAATTAACTAATTAACTTATTTTTTATTTATTTTATTAAGTATTAATTGTCGCTAATTGTATAATAGCATTTATTTATCTCTCGGAACTTGATTAACATTACTGCATCCCTTTTAACGTGGTAAAATTTTTTACTTCAGTGTACCCTAATTCTAGTTTTCTATAATAGAAAAATATCATTGCAAACTACATTTTCTTTTCGAATTTAGGAAATAATATTGCTTACTAGAACTACAGATATGGCAATAATTGGTACCAGATTTTAAGTCAACTATATATATATATATATATTATATATATATATATATTTCAACTGCAAAGAACACGCAGTATAATTAACGTAAAGAACGACGCTTGTATAGAAGAACATTCCGCGCAAGATGAGGAGGGAGAACGAACAAATGAAAAAAATGAGGTGTATATATATATATATATATATATATATATATATATATAATGGACTCATAATAAATTTAAAATAAAATCGTTTTAGTAATTTTAAATTCTTGAAAAATTAAAAAAAAAAAAAAAATTAAAATTTGCAATATAAAAAAACATTAATAAAAAGTTGGAAAAGTTTGTAACGAGCTTTAACAACTGAAACGATTTAATTTTTTTTATAATAGTTCTTCCTTTAAATGTGAATTATTGAAAAAAAAATAATGAAGTAAGATTCCACGGTTGCCATGGTTACCGCAAATGCAGGTTAAGTGGCGTTTTAGTATTATAGCCTATTATATTTGTGATCATAAACCTCTTGTTACGCTAACCACCAGTGGTGGGCACCGTTAACCGAAAAGTTAACTTCGTTAACCGCTAATCCGTTAACCAAAAAGTTAACTTCGTTAACCGTTAATCCGTTAAACATGTAACGGAAGTTACCGATAAACCGTTAACGTTAACTTTTATTATAAAAAAAATGAAAAACAATATATATATATATATATATAATTTAATTTTCCCTCTTCTTCTCGTTCTCCATTTTGTCCATGAGATGCATGTTGTCCTTCATGAAAATTAGCATATCAAAGTTTTCGGGAAGTAATTGCACTGAAATTTCTTCGGTCTTCACAGCAGAGATACTAAAGAGTAAACAGCCTCTGGCGCCACACGCTCACATTTACTTCTCAACGCCATCTATTATCTCATAAAGAAACTAATTCACATTGGGACTTGAAAGTACCGGCAGGATCAACCGGGTAGAAAAATAATTATGGAGATTTTAAAGATGTGGTACCTAGAAGTACCGCCAGGACATAAAGGGTTAAGGTGAAAACGCTCCCATTGTAAGACATCAATTGACTTAATTTATGTCATCAAAGTGACATGAGAATTGAAATCTTACCTGATCAGTTTTATGGTTCTTGAAATGTATCAAGGACTACTAATAAGGTACTCACAGACATAATATAAATATACATGACTTACTTGACAACGATTATTTTTAAATATTCACTAGCACAAACATGTTGCGCAAGAGACAGACTGCAAATGAAACGAATGTAGTTATTTGTTGTAATTGTTACATATATATTATTGAAAGTGCCTTAAAATGCTCGTGATATTTCTTGAAAGAAGTTGAAACATTCAACTCAAATGGCAAATCTTTCCGCCTGATTTTACAGTCGACCATGTTTTGCTCAAACCAATGCCATAAATAACTACCATATTTGGTAAGACACAAATTGTGGCGACGGAAACAAATATATCGCCTGATTTTGCACTGCGGAAATGGAAATTCGTTCATCACTATTAACAATGGCGGATTAATTGCGCACCTGCTCAGCACTGAAATAATATAAACTTTTAAACGTTTATTTATGAATTTTTTGGGTTAACGGACTTGAGTTAACGGAAGTTAAATGTAACGGAAGTTAATTAGTCCGATAATGATTTTCAAAGTTAACTTAAAAGTTAAATCGTTAACGAAAAAGTTAACTTCGTTAATTAACGATTAACGGATTAACGGTTTGTGCCCAGCTTTGCTAACCACACACACATACACACACACACACATATATATATATATATATATATATATATATATACACACTGTAACAGATACTCCTGTATCGCGACGATTTTTATTGTCTTAAATTTAAGTGAATTTCAGTGCCTAAACCTCTTTCAGTAATTGAATAAAGTGCCAAAATATTGTTGGCTAATCGTTTTAGCTTACATAGTGTGTCAAAGAGATGTTTAATCGCGTCGCGGTCGCTGCAGTGTGCGGGGCTCCCATTCTGTCAATGTAACATCACACGCCATCACGACCAAAGTCGTCAGTCGTGAGTCGCGAGACGATCCTGCGTACGGCTGGCCTTAGTGTACTTAAATATTTGGTTCAAAACCCGAAGATTTTATCTGTAGTATATTTAGTTTTATTTACGTTATATTTAAACGAAATTTTGCTTAACTTTTTAAATCCGAGGATTGTCCTAAGTCAATTTACGAAATGGGGAGGGTGGTCAGTGACGAACCCGCTGTACAGAATTTATTCGGCTCAAAAACAATTCTCCTCGTTGGGGACGTTAAACGGAAGAATGAACAAATATTTTCTCCCTTAATATTTTCTTCCTATGGTCGAAATTTTAATAATTGGACCCCTACGTACATTCGTGTTTTTTCTATCATCTACTACAAATTTTACGTAAAGGCAAAATTATTAAAGGTTTGTAGCTGAAAATGACCATGATTACGTAACTAAAGGGATATAAACTCTACATCGAAAAAAATAGCGTTCATATTGAACATCTTCTAGCTACAAAAGGTTTGAACGTGTTCAAAAAGCAGTTGAGAAATTGAAATCTTTGGGAAGGGAAAGAGGTCTCAGAAGGCGTTAGAGGTAAAAAGGCGAGGAAGGTGGAATTGCCTCAATTCTTATCAATTCTATAGAGTGTTTCTCGAGCGACAAATTCCTAATGCACTTCTAACGCATTTTGACTGTATCACACGAAGCGACTTCTCAGGAAAATGGATTCAAAATCGAAGATTATATATATATATATATATATATATATATATATGTGTGTGTGTTTGTGTGTGTGTGCACAGGGATTTTCGAGACACCCTGTATTTGTTATTATTATTTCTTAAGTACGAAATCTTCATTATATATTATAGGCCTATACTTAACTTTACTTCAATATTTAAGTTATAATATCAACTCTCACATACTTGTTTTATTTAAATGGACTAAAAACAAGATGTTTACCTTTAAATTAACGTATATTTACCATAAATCAACTCTATCCTACTCTTTCCTCTATCTTACTCTTTCAAAGCGAATAATAATCGTTGATACGAAAGGCAAAAGTTGGTGATGTTAATTGTGTCGTGTGATAATGGAGGCAGAACCCGTAGACTTTATAAAGCTGTTGGACGGATTCTGTAATAGGATTTATTACGGGAGGAAATGCAATCACATTTCAATGAAAGACCATTGTCAGCCGATATCAGGGATAGCGAGAGAGAGAGAGAGAGAGAGAGAGAGAGAGAGAGAGAGAGAGAGAGAGAGAGAGAAATCTTGATCAAATAAAAAAATATAACATCAAGAGCTTTTTTTTATGCAGGAGGGAGTGGCCTAGGGCGAACACCCGCACCCCTGTCCCCCACCCTATAGAGTAAGAAGAAGGTTCAAATCAAGGTCTAACGTTTTCGAGATGCCTGGACACTCTGCTTTTGAAAGATTGGAGGTAATAGACAGGGTGAAAGATAGATTGAAGAAACTTGCTCCAGAGTTGACCGGTTGAGTAGATGAAAGATTGAAAATACCGATTAACCCTCGCGTTAGAGAGTTGGACAGGAAAGGAATGAGGATGTGTCGAATGTCTGGTACTGCGTGCTCTCCTTAAAGGAAGAGGCATGGAGTTAGAGAGTTCAGAAGAACAGCGTCCTTTATAATGGCGATAGTAAAGAGAGAGTGAGCTAACATTGCGGCGAAGGCACAGATAGAAGGATAGAAACCGAAGAAGGGCAGTTTTAGTTAATGATTTGTGCCAGACTCTATCAAAAGCTTTTGATATGTCTAGCGCAATAGCAAACGTTTCACTGAAATCCCAAAAGGAAGATGATCGAGAGTCAGAGAGATATGCAAGAAGATCGCCAAGTCGAGCGTCCCTCGCGGAACCCATACTGACGATCTGAAAGAAGATTGTGAGAAGAGGTGTTTAAGAATCTTCCTATTAAAGGTAAATTTAAAAACTTTAGAAAAGCAAGAAATCAAAGCAATTGGACGATAGTTGGATGGTTGAGAGTGGTCACCCTTCTTTGGGACAGGCTGAATGAAAGCGGATTTCCAGCAGGAAGGAAAAGTACCAGGTGAAGGACAAAGACGAAAGAGTTTACCTAGGCAGAGTGTCAACACAGAAGCACAGTTCTTGAGAACAACAGGCGGGACACCATTAGGACCGTACACCTTCTTGGAGCTGAGCCCAGATAGAGCAGAAAAATATCTTTATCGAAGAGATTCTAATTTCAGAAATAATTAAGTTAGAAGGAGGAGGAGGAGCTGGGGGAACAGCACCAGACTCATCCTGGGTTGAATTAGAGGCGAAGGTCTAGGCGAAGAGCTCAGCTTTATAGGAGAAGAGATGGCAACTGAGCCGTCTGAATGGAAAAGAGGAGGAAAAGAAGAAGAAATAAAGTTGTTGGAGCGGTTCTTGGCTAGGTGCCAGAAAGAGCGAGAAGAATTAGAATTAGGCAGGTTTTCACATTTTTATTTGATGGAGGAATTATTTGCGAGTTGAAGAACAGATTTTGCACGATTCCGGGCAGATATATAAGCTGAGTGAGAGTCAGTAGTTGGATGGCAACGGTACTTTCTGAAAGCCTCTTCTCTGTTGCGGATAGCATTAGAACAAGCAAAGTTAAACCAATTTTTTTTGTATTAACAGTAGAAATATAATATGGAATGTACGTCTCCATGCCAGAGAAAATCATCTCAGTGATGCGTTGAGCGCACCCGGAGGGGCCCCAGCCAGGGAAGCAGTAATCATTCCATGGGAAATCAGAGAAATACTGCGTTAGGGCCTCCTAACTGGCAGCGCAAAAGGCCGAACTAGAGTGATAGGACAGGAAAAAGATATAAAATTGTGGTCAGAGGAGTCCAACGGAGAAAAAAGTTTGACGGAGTAAGAAGAAGGATGAGTGGTGAGAAATAAATGCAGAATGTTGGGCCTATCTCCATGGCGATCGAAGATCCGAGTAGGATGTTGTACAATCTGCTCTAGGTCATTCAGGATAGATAAGTTGTAAGCTAGTTCACCAGGAATGTCAATAAAATGGGAGGAAAGCTAAAGGTGGTGGTGAACATTGAATTCTCCTAAAATGGAGATTTCAGCAAAAGGAGAGTGGGGTAAAATGTATTCCACTTTGGAAGTGAGGTAATCAAAAGTTTAGGGTAGTCAATAGAATTATGAGAAAGGTAGACAGCACAGATGTATTTAGTTTAAGATTGGCAAGTAAGCTATAGCCAGAAGGACCAGAAGGTTCGGGAATACGAGAGCAAGTTCGATCGTTGCCTACATATACGCAACATACTCCTATGAAATGAAATTGAGTATAGAGAAAGTAGGATGATACAGAAAAGGGGTTGTTGTCAGTCGTCCCAGACACCTGAGTTTCAGTGAGGAAAGGAAGTTGAGGTTTAGAAGAGAGAGAGAGAGAGAGAGAGAGAGAGAGAGAGAGAGAGAGAGAGAGAGAGAGAGAGAGAGAGATTGGAAATTGGAGAAACGGCCATGAAATTATGAATGTTGCAGAAGTTTATGAAAAGTGAATCAGGCAGAGGCCCAGGACATCTCGAATGGGCAGTAACAGAACCAACCCCGCTGCCTGGGTCTGCCCAGTAACGGCAGCGGGAGAGCCAGAAGTCGGAATATTTATGGTCCCCTCTCCAGGGGACTCCGAAGCTCTTGAAGTCGATGCCATTTTTTTAATTATGAAAATATTGTGTAGTGTGTAAGATGCACGTATACATAGCTAGAAATGGTGAGAGAAGCGTGTGTTTGAGAGCATGCTTGACCGCTCACAGAGTAGATGAGACACGGAAAAAGATCAGCTAAGGAGGAGAGTGACAGGAGAAACGGGAGTTGTAGCACTTCCTGTCTCCTGCCTAACGTTCCCTCCGCAGTACTTCCCAGGTCGATTGGCATCTACAATCTCATTCTATAAGCTTACTGGTATTCATCCTCTCTTATTTATCCTAAATAAAACCTTCGTTCCTTAATGAGCCCGGTAAAGCCAAAAGCTTAAGGGCTAAATCAATAATAAAAAAAAACAGTAATCCAATTAGAAATTGCATATTTTTTTTAAAATTACCACGTAATATTGTATTATATATTTCCACCAATGAAGCTTTTTTATTTAAAAAAAAAAACACGCATCGTAATAAACAGAATAAAAGAATAAATTCGGAATAAAAGAACAAAATAATTGGTAATAAGTCCGCGATTGAAGAGTGAATAAAAAGTAAAGAACCGCCATCATTTCTTTCAAGATTCTTCACTAAAATTTATTCATTGAGAATTTGATGCCAAATTTCACGACTACAATTCACGATCAGTTTCCGATGAATAAAGAAGAGAGAGAGAGAGAGAGAGAGAGAGAGAGAGAGAGAGAGAGAGAGAGAGAGAGAGAGAGAAGGAAATTTTATAAGGTTACAAATTATCTAAATGATTTAACTCCCATTTTTGAACATTTGCAATGTTCTTAGCAGGTAATTTCGTTTAACTTAAACTTATATACTTAAAATTACACTCCTTTTAAACTTTCATGCATTAGACATTTCATTATCAGACATTCCATTGCCAGATAATTTATTAGACATTTCGGATCAGTCTTTTTTTTAATTGTTTAAAAAATTGTAACAATTTCGCCATTTCATTCGACTTAACTGAAATTTCTAACCAAATGTTTAACTAATGTGAAATGTCTATCGCATTAGACATTTCAAAATTTATAAAATGAGGACAATGAAACGTCTAACGAAACGTCTACTCGTACAGTATTTAGAGTGTATTCTGAAGTACGCAGTTGTTAGTTCATCTGACAGAACAATGAATACGTTTAGGACTCGGATTATGAAGAAGTTTTCCACTTTTGTTATGAACGCATCTTCTCATGGCTTGGTTTAGGTCAGAAGTTTTCTTCCTGAGAGATTACCTATAAATCTACATATATTTCAAATCTCATAATAATACACTTACTACTACTACTACTGCTACTACTACTAATAATAATAATAATAATAAAGGAAAAGAAATTCTTTCGACCATTTTTGAAGTTATTTTCTTTTATGAACGAAAGAAAAACAAAAAAAAAAGAAAGGAAAAAGGAATTAAACAAAAAGAAAAAAATATTTTCATAAATGACGACTTTTCGTTCGTTTTTAAATTTTGGGATTTGCGTTTCAACGCTTCATTGAGCTGTATTTACCTTCCCCCTAAAATAAAAAATAAAAAAAAAAATCCAGTAAAAAAAAACCAGTAAAAATAAAAATAAAAAATAAAATAAAATAAAATCCAGTAAAAATAAAATAAAATTCAATAAAAATAAAAATAAAATAAAATTCAATAAAAATAAAAATAAAATAAAATCCAGTAAAAATAAAATAAAATAAAATCCAGTAAAAATAATAAAATAAAGTAAAATCCAGTGAAAACAGAAATAAAATCCAGTAAAAATAAAATAAAATAAAATCCAGTAAAAAAAAAAAAAATAAAATCGACTATAAATAAAATAAAAATAATGAATATAAAGTTAAAACAGTAAATAAATAAAAATAAAATAAGAAGTAAAAATAAATAAAAATAAAAGAAATATTAAAAACAAATAAAAATAAGAATATAAATAATTTTGATGTAACAATTAAATACGATAATGCCCCGGTTGTGGGTATGCCAATTGATATCCAATGTTAGAATGTAGCTTTCATAGGAAAATATGCTACATCTTTTTTTTACATCTTTATACCCAGTTAGAAATGATAATATTTTGAATATTTCAAGCACAGTATTTTGAAATAATATAATATTAGTTAATATAGTTAATATAGTTTATATTAATAATCTGTAAATATATTTAAGTTTAACAAGTTATTACTTACAAAAATCGTTACTTATTTCGAGGAACCCCAAACTCTACACCCGAATATGAATTGTATGTAATGCATATGAGATAACTGTACTTAAATGTGCTCCATTGTGCTAAAAGGAATTGTACTTAAAATGGTTAATGTTATGCGTCATATAAGGTTTAAAAAAAAAAAAAAAATTATATATATATATATATATATATATATATATAACCTGGTTAGCTTCCGCCCGAATTGTTCATTCTGACGAAGGTCAAGTTTTTCACTCCACCTTAGATCTACAGTTTAACGTGGAATCCGAACCACGCCCCATCAGCAGCCCAGCGTCTTAACCACTAGGCCACCTAGGGTACCCATTTATCTACCAACCACTTTCTTTATTGTATGGAAAGATGAACAGCTGGGTTTTGCTGCGCGCCGGCTGCCGTCGGGTCTCGAACCCGAGGCCGATGGATTCGTAGTCAGCGACGCTAACCACCACACCACCGAAGCGCATCGGTATATATATATAGTCATTTATGGAAACTAGAGTAAAAGTGTTGCTGAATCACAATTTAAACTGACGTAGAGAGAATGTGACGCATTCTACTGGGTGGGCCACTTGAAAACAGAATTCGTAAACTGTACAGATACTGCTTTTCATAAATACTTGTCCGTACCTCCTATTAACACTTTCAGTGCTGAACTGACTTCCCCCACCAACATAAATTACAAAAGCGCCTGTCATCTGTTATACACAACAAAATAAATGGTGATTTTCAAGTGTCCCACCCTGTATAACTAAAAATGTTGTCTGTTTTAGTATCTATACACACACACACACATACACACATGTGTGTGTGTGTGTGCATTATATATATATATATATATATATATATATATATATATATACACATTAAAGATGAGAGAAACCACTATTAGTAATTAAGAAACGTTTTCTCTTCCGTTCTTAATTACGAAAAGCATCAAGAGAAAACTCGGAAAACAACAATTTTAATAAATGAAAATTTAATTTTTAGCAGTGTAACTATAAAAAAATATATTTTGGACGATCATATAAAATTTACGCCGAAATTTAAGAAAATACTTGAAATTGGAGCGTAGTTATATTATAATGTTTCAGATTTGTAATAACAGAAAAATTAGTGTGTGTGTGTGTGTGTGTGTGTGTCCTATTTTCTTGTTTCTCATTCCAACTTACTCTCTTCCATTCCTTTCTTAGTCCTAACTAACGCCCATTCATTCCCTTTTAGTCCCTATAATTCCTTTCAATTCCTATTCCTAAGTACTCTTTGGAATGGGAATTATTTGGCTTAGGTTGTAATGGTCTCCAAAATCTTGTAAATCCTCTGAGCTTGTAAATGTGTTCCTTAGGGCGAGTAGTTATCTCCTGAAATGATTCAGGAAGAAGGCGGAATCTCCGATGAAAATAATTCCCCAGATTTGCATTCAATTAACTGAATTACTAAAATTATGCCTTAAATTAATGATCCTTTTTCTCTCTTTTGTTTTTCTCTTTTTTTTAACTTTCGAGAGCGAGAAGAGAGTGTGAGGGGAAAATTATTATTTAGCTGTATTCCCTCCTCCCCCTGAACCCCCACTTTACAGACATTTGTTATTAATTATTTCGCACTGTAAAACTCATACCCACACACACACATACACACACACACACACACACATCGTAACTTGTGTTAATGAAGGCATTGGGTGCCCTCCCTGCTCCCTTTTGGCCCACAATGTCTCGCGAGTGTTGTCGGTCACCGAAAGATTGGTGGCAGCGGTGGGATCGCTCGAAGGCGACGAAGGACGCGCCTTTTGTTGCTCTTATCGCGTTTCCACCGCATTTGTTGTTTCATCGAGTGTAAACATCAACGAGAAGAACTTAACAACCTTTGAGGCACCGTGCCATCTCAGTGCCAGAGAGGGGAAGTGGTAGACACGATTCAAAGGGGAAAAAGAATCGCGAAGAAGAGAGGAGAATAAATGGAGAATTATAAGAGGTGTGGAAAAAAGAAGTTGAATGCAGCTAATAAGCGAGTAATAAAGATCCCTTTTTGGGGGGGGGAAGGAAAATGAGGTCATTCAAGAGGGGAAAGAGGGAAGAGGGGACGCCACAAGTTTAATTTTAGCTTCATATTTATTACCGTGTAAGAGGTCTTTATAAAAATGAACTCTAATAAATTTAGCTCAAATTAAATTTACCGCCCCCGTCCCTAAAATAAACTGTAAATATTATATTTAACAGAACGACGCGCAGAAAGAAAAAGTGTGACGATACATTTCGGTTTATGGTGAAGCATTGTGAATAAATTGTGGTAAAGAGTCGATCGGAAGACAGAGGTGATGAATCAAAATTCCATTTCCGAGAATGACAAAATTTGAAGACCGAAAAGCAAACGCTGAATTTGCAAACTGTGACTACTTGCATTGAAACAATAATATAGTCTTTGACTATAATTCTGCCACCGGATTAATCGGAGGAAAACGTTACTGTACTATCAGATTCAATGGTTATTATAAATCCCGAAGGGAATTATTATTATAAGTAGTAGTAGTAATAGTAGTAGTAGTAGTAATAGTAGTTGTAGTTGTAGTTGTAGTATAGTACCAAGAAACCAAGGTTCTCGAAATGACCTCGGATAAGTGTGAGTTTGAAAATGAATACAGTGCTAAGACCAGCAAGACAACAAGGACAGTGGAAAATACAACAGACAAAACCATACACAAAAAAAGGATAAAGCCAAGAACGAGGAAATATACGGGCTAAAATAAAATAAAAGACGATCGAAGAAAATAATAGATACATTTGAACCCCCTTTAGCCATTTTTCTTTATTTGGGGGTCTTTTTTTTTTAATAATATTTAGTGCTGTTATACTTCCTGTAACTCAAAACCGGAAATTGTTCTCTATTTCCGGCAACAAATGCGGAAGTGATTGTGATTAAGAATATATCAAGAATTTCCCAATGGAATAAAGTTATTTGACCTTTTAAAATGAATACTAAAAGCATATTAAATGAATTGTAGCAGTAGTTACAACGAAACAAGCGATTCATAGTCCCGAAATTTTGGTGAAGAATTCGTACATGGATGGAATTTTACGTAGTAGCAATTTTTATCTACTCGTTACGGGTGATAATACCACACTGATAATACTACACTGATAATACTACAGGTAGTATATACTATAGGAAGTTTTAACCTTCAGTTTCATATATATATATATATATATATATATATATATATATATATATATATATATATATATATATATATATATATATATATATTCGCACATAATTTTATTCATTATTTTTAATTTTTAATTTTAAAATAAATGTAAGCTATTATATAAATAGTCGCTTGTATTACGCTAATAATTTAACTAATTGGAACTAATTGGCGAGATAACTAAATAATAATCGTTGTTTTAGTAATTAAACTAAAAATAATTGACGTTGAACACACAAGTTAAAATAACGGAGGTAAAATTTCTCTTCAAATTGAAAGTTATTTCAGAAAGTAAAATTGACAGTAATATTAGAACTTGTTTTATTAAAATTTTTAGATTTTGATATAAGTAATGAAAATTTAATCAAATTTAATATTTTTAATTAATGTTTTTCATCTTTATTACAAAAAATTAATTAATGGTTTCCATCTTTATTAAAAAATATTTTTGTATATTAAATTTTTTTGTTTGTAATTTTGTATTTTCCTTTGAACAGAAAAGGTTTGAAATTTTTTTTTTTTTTTTTTTGGTTAAAATTATTTTTTAGTGAAAAATTGTTTGATTTTTCCTTAATGACTTTAAAATTAATAATTATTTTACTCGATTAGAAGGAATTGGACTCCAACAGTTCTACGAAGGTTTTAGCGAGTGAGAGAACAGCAAACACTGGAACAGAAGTGGAGCAAAATCAAAAGAATCAGTTTCGAGAGAAGATCGAAGCATACCCTGGAACGTTGTTGGGTATAAAGTTCCTCAAGAAAGAAAAGGGTATGACTGACATCGATCGATGAAACATCTGGCACCGTACCATTTGCTTGTCGCAATGAAATTTGAATAAGTTTCCAGCCATTACGATGTTTTGAGTTTAGAAGTAGCGTACGCCGTATGTGATTACCTATTTTTAGAAATGTGCGGATGAAATAGAGTCAAAGCCTGAAAATGGAACAACTTCAGAGCTCCCTTGGATAAGCTAATTGCATACTTCAATTTTCCAGTGGACACCATCTTGAGTTTCTCTGATTATACCAGTGAACGATAAGTGGTTGGTATAATCTATTCATATCTTAAACTAGAAATATATTTTAAAATACCAAATTGGCCACCTACAAATCCTTAAATTTATATTAAATGTCTACCTTATGCTAAACAAACTTAATAAAAACCTAAATGAACAAAAAAACCAATACTTACAACAAAGAGAATAAACCAAAGTGTAAATAAAATTAGTAAAATTCACATCAACAAAACGAGTGACACTAAACTTATAAGTGAAATGAAGGCATTAGCAATAAAACCAAGTGCGATAAAAATAAACGGAATAAGACAATGCACTAATCACAATGAACTAATTGTAACTGAAGCGATGAATTAAGAGGATTACCTCGACGAGCCCTTGCATCACCCTGACCGTGATGACAGCCACTGGATGGAGTCTGGAAGCGCTTGGAACGAGCATGTTCAGGAAGGAAGAGGAGGCGATTGCTGTTACAAACACGCTGAGGAGGAAATAGATCTTACAGTTACGCGTTTCTTACGAAAGTCTGTTCAATTTTTAACAACTGTAGTTCATTTCGAACTCACGATATTCGTATGAGAAATTATTTTGAGTTCTAAAGCAATTTCCTTCACCATTTGAGCCCAGTAAAGCCTAACTCGCGTTAAAGAAAAATTGCTATAAAATACAGGGTGATCCAAAAAAAAGATTTTCTAAGAAATAACTTCTTATACAAATAGTTTTTGGAAACACCTTTTACGATCATCCTGTATAATGCGATAAGGGCCGTAACTACTGCCAAATATATTTCCAATGTGCAATTCTGTAAGTTAAAATTACTGTAATATAACTATTACAGTTGACCTACTGTAAATATTGACACTCTTAAAATTGTTGTATATATATATATATATATATATATAATATATATATATATAAACTTTTGAAAGATGTTACAAAGTTCTAGACAGTAAAGTCTATTCACAAAATTTTAATTAATTTTTAATTTTGGAATACTTGTCATCTTTCGGTTTCTGTCAAAGAAATGATTACAATTTAACACCTTAACAATATCAACATGCTTTGGCGAAACGATAAATTACATATGAATACCATTAAACAATTTTGCCCAAGAATCGGAAATGATATTCAATATTAATAATAAATAATTTGACCGATTACAATAAGGATTTCTGTGTTGCAGAAATTCTTAATAATAACTAGAGGGGGCGAGGGAAACGAGCCCCCGACACTCGGTTGCTTTTTTAATGTTAGAGCAGTAGAATACCGCTAAACTAACTTAAATTTACTTTTGCTGGAAACAAAATTGTAAAGATTTCTGCTCTACTTTCCTTATCTCCCATAACTTATCTTAAAAAACCTTAATCTGAAGATGTCCTTCGCGCGGCCTGAGCCTCGATCTGTTATTAACGTTACAACGGTTTGAAAGACACCTAATATGGAATTCCCCAAAATCTAACTTTGAAATTATTTTTAGTGAAACAAAAATGGTGAAAATGTCTGCTCCGTTCTGCATATCTCCAATGTAAGACGCAGCAAAGACAACCACCCAACTGTAAACAACAACACTGAAGTTCAAATCTACGACTCAATGTGGGGGTTGAACCCACGACTCAACGGTGTCTATCTTTGAAATTATTTTTGCTAGAAGGAAAAATGGTATAAAGATCCCTGTCCCGTTCTCTTTATCCCCTACTTTAAACAGCAAACACAATCACCCAACTCTCGGCAGCACTAGGGTTCGAACCTACAATTACTATGCAATTATGCAACGAATTACTATGTTTCGAAAAAAAAAATCAATAAAAACTCGAAATATTAAACTCATCAAAAAACATACAGAACAAAATTATAGAGCATTTTGTCTTCTTAGGAAAAAAACTGATTTTGAGCATGTAATCTTTGTAGTTTAAAGTCATTTTCGTTTAAATGAGCACGGGTCAAAAATTTCAAATTAGAAAAATATTCCTAGACAGGTGGTTGCTGAAGTAACTTCACCGATATATATATATATATATATATATATACACACCAGCAAGACCAATATAAAGCTCTTCAAAAGTTGTATCAGATACAGTAATTTAAAATTTAAAATATTATTTTAAAAAGGAGTAAACACTCAAAATTCAATTTTCGAAATTGAAATGGTCATTAAATAATATATTCTTAACGTGGGGAGTTTATTTTCATACTTTATGTAGATCATGTTTATAGTTTATAATTTTTATTTGAGGATGTAATGAATGTCATATTCAGGTTACATTTTGCGATGTAGTCTGAAGGATACAACAGAATTCTTGAAAATTTCGAATGGCTTGATAGTAAAGAAAATTTAAATTCCCATAAAATATTAAATACTCAACGGAAGACTTTGAATTTTATACTAATCTGTAGGCAATCTTCTCTTCTATATATGGTATGAGATTCACGTGTATCCCTTACATACTGCATGTATTGTTCTATTAAGTTTTGAAGAGTAATTTTCTTATAACCCAAAGTTTTAGATTTTTTTTTCAGGCATAAATTGAAATTTGCGAGAAAATACCCTCGCAGACACCAGTTTTTATATACGATATTAAAGACCAGGAAAATCTCTATCATATTACGTTTATCTTAATTTCGGTGGTTGAAAATCCTCACTACCATTATCCGAAAGAATGTATATCTCAAAAATGTCTTGGTTTTTAACAACCGAGAACACATTAACTATAAGGAGTAAGGTGATGGTAATTTCTAATGAACATTAAAAAAATGCCTTATCTCTATGTGGGCCAAATTTCATGACGTTTTATTTAATATTTTTTAATAATTTTCTAACTTAAATTTGAATGGAAGTGCTGCTTAATAAGCGAGCGAGAAAATATTTCTCAAGTGTTAGATGGAAACCCTCAGAAAAAAACGTAGTGTATACACTATACAGTATATCACCTAGTGGAACTCATAACCTTTTAATATATACTGTATATATATATATATATATATTATATATATATCACTTGCTCACGCGCGCAATATTTTTGGAGTTGAGACACTGACCTATGGTAAAAATTGATGGGAATCAATTCCAGAGCCACTCATAGTGGCAACATTTCCACCAAAGTTTCATGAAAATCTGATGAAAAGCAAAGGCTTTACGAAATAATAATAATCGGTGCTCTTCCAATATGTGCTCTACCGCGAAACTGTGATCTACCATATTCCAATACGTGCTCTACCATGAAACTAGCCTTATAAGGCTAACTAACGAAAATATCATGATTTAACCTAACCAATCGTTAGGTCAACTATACGCCCTTGACGATTGGTTAGGTTAAGTCGTGATATTTTCGTTAGTTAGCCTTATAAGGCTAACTAACGTACCTGCTGCTAATCCGAATAATCTAAGGTAGATCACGTATTGGAATGTAAATTTCGCGGTAGAGCACATATTGGAAGAGCACCTAATAATCATATACCATAATTCACCGCATGTCTGTCTGTCTGTCTCCTTTTCAGGTCCAAACGGATGAACTGATTTTCATGAACCTTGGTGACAACACCCTGTGGGATCCCTGCAGTGTTTCCAGCAACTTTATTTTCAGATTGAGTGTCCCAAAAAAAATTATCTTAATTTATCTCAAAAAATATTTATATGCTAAAACACAAATTACTTAAATTTTAAGATTTTGAACTTGTAAAATTTTCTTAAATACACCAAGTCCCAACACCCTTTTACAGAGTTTCGAACACTTTGGTGAAATGAAGAAACTCAAGTTGGTGAATAAATTTAGAAAGGAATGTAGCCATCAAAATTTTTAGCTACGCATCGGAAGCCATGATTGGTCAAAAAAGGAAATGTAACAAATTGTGTTTGAAATCTGACTGCTTCGTGAGCTTCAAGTAAAATCTGTGAAGCTGCATTTAAAATTTAAGTGATTCGTGTGCTAATTGTAAATGTTAAACTCTACAGTAACTCGCTTAAAGAATATCTCGCCCGTAGGAAGGGTATTTTTGCTGGTAATAAAAATGTGAGTCAAAACAAGATTTCTGCGGATCGCAGAAATCTTAATTTGAGCAAAAACAATTAGATTTCCGCTCTGTAGAAATCTAAATAATGTAGAAGTCTCTCTTGAAAGATAGAAAATGAGTTGTTGCTTCCTTTTAGGAAGGTTCTCAGTTTTCACTGGATATCTGTGAGAAAGTTTCTTCAAATAGGGCGATATAAGCACCGCGCGTCATCAAACTAAGAACGAGGTCAAAATCGTTACCAGTCATTATAATTTACATTCTCGCCTTGAGGAATTCAGTAAAATAATGATAATTTTAAAGATATGAATACTGTAATACAGTAGACGCCGGATTTAGTGTCCCCAGATATTGTCTCTCGCCGCTTATAGTCTGAAAACTAGGAAACAATTACTTTTACGTGGTAATTGGTATGGATAGTGTCTCTGATTACGCTTATACGTAGTGTCTCTTTTCAGCTAGTATAGTCTACGTGGCAACTCTAATTTACACTTGTATTTGTGATGCCGTGCTGTTTACAGGCTTACTAAATGTCCATGGAAGGAAAATGTTTTGTTTTAATGTAAAATGAACGTAGTTTTGATGTTTCAGTTGAATTGTAAAAACAATTTTTATGAGAAATTGCATAATAAAGGTGTTTATGTTGTAAATATATTGATATACAGTACATATTCACTATTTTTAACCTTGCAACCCTCGAGAGACCAAACTGGATATAGTGTCTCATCGGATATAGTGTCCTTTTGGTTTGGCACCGAGTGGGACACTGTAAACGGCATCTACTGTATACAGTAAAGTAGAAATTACCGTAACAGTAAGACTATTTTGATTATGTACTGTGTGTGTGTGTGTGTGTGTGTGGTGGGAGTTATCATGTAAGAATCACTTTAGCTGTAACTATCTATACTTAGGAATAAAACCAAATTAATAGCAAAACTGAAGTAACTCTCCCTCCCCCTTTCTAATCTCATTTCCCTCCTCCCCTCCCTCATCGATTTGGGGATTTGGAGGGCTACGGGGAGTGGGGTGGGGGGTGAAATATATCCGATGGTGTGACTGGAATTTATCATGAAAATATTTTTCGCACCAAATAAGGAGGGTAAGAATTTGAAAACAGAGTAAACCATTTTTTTTTTCGTTTTTTTAAGTTTTCTTTTAAAAATAGTTTTAATTTTTTAATTAATTTTTTTTTTAAAAGTGTTTAATAATAGCATTTTAAAACGAATTTAGATGAAAATAAAAAGTTGGGTAAAACATTTTATAGACAAAAAAAGGTAAAGTGTTCATTAAGGCTTAAAACACTGTCAGGATTCACTTGTCAAACCTTGAAAGCCTCTCTCTCTCTCTCTCTCTCTCTCTCTCTCTCTCTCTCTCTCTCTCTCTCTCTCTCTCCTCTCTCTCTCTCTCTCTATATATAATATATATATATATATAATATATATATATATATATATATAGAATGATAGCTATTATTTCGTGAACTATTTTGAGAAATATGATGAGAAAAAGTTTGTATTGACGCCCAGAAAGGGAATTTTCTTTTGTCATGAGATGAATCTCAAAGTGGATTTGACGCTGTAGAAATGCTATAAAGGGTTTCTTTGATCGCACAATTTTGAGCTGTTGTTTGTAATCATTTCTTTTGTGATTTTTTTAAGATTTAACTGTGTATAGCGACAGGACCGCTTTTATTATCTGTACAAGTCAATTATATTTTAAAGGATTAATTTTTATAATCTAAACATAAAAAATGCTGTAATATATATATATACCTTCTCCTTTTCTTAGGTGCCAAAGAGAAAATTGAAATTGAAATTTTTAAATCATATCTGGCGCCAAAATGTGACCCCCCCCCCCACCCTCTATTCATTGTCTATCTTAAACAAAAGGCTTACGATTCAAAGCCGCTCGTTGTCAGATGTACGTTGACTTAAAGAAATAACTTTTGTTTGAACGAAATATAAGGAAAAATCACCCAAGAATGGTGGGAAGATGCTTCATTAATAATTTTTTCAACGAAACCTAACCTGATCACGCATTTAATTATTATATTTAAAAAAAAAATAATGTTATTAAGATAAAAATCTCGTAAACTTTCTTTTAAGTGAAATTCAAGAATAAGACTTCTGAAAAAATTGATAATTTGGGTTGCTCCACGGTGCTTTTATGATTATGTAAAGAAAATTCACTAATGTTTTACCCTCACTATCAGTGCCTACATTCCATTTCTAAAATTAATTTTTGGAGGCTTTTCAAGGGGCTGAAGAGGACAGAATGGAAGGTACTAATGGAAGGATAAAAGAGTTAAAGCCAAGGGAGAGTATTGTAAAGACAGCGAGAGAAAGAATGAGTGTGTGTGTGTGTGTGTGTGTGTGTGTGTGTGTGAGAGAGAGAGAGAGAGAGAGAGTTTTTATGTAACTTGATTATTCCCTTTAAAATGATTTATCAAAGTCAATATTTGGATATTCACCATTTAATAAATATTCTTCCTTCATTCTTTCGCAATTACCAAAATCAGCTTCAATGGCTAAAAGTAGTTTCTGGAACCACCTTTTAAACTGTTTGAAAACTACAATTTCACTTGTCGAAATTTATGTTGACTCGTCCACTGTTGTACTTTTAAAATTAATATATATATATATATGGACCGGATAAATGGAATGCCACACTGATCAAAAACTGCAAGAATGCAATCGCTGAGCCCCTATACTGGATATGGAGACGATCATTAGACACGGGAGAAATACCGGGCATCCTGAAGAGCGCCAACATAGTCCCAATATATAAAGGAGGAGATCGATCCGAGGCCAAAAACTATAGGCCAGTGTCGCTTACATCTCATCTCACTAAAAATTTGAAAGAATAGTTAGACAGAAAATCTATGACTTTTTGGAAACTCAGAAAAATTCAATGATAACCAACACGGGTTTCGGTCAGCAGATCATGCCTTCACAACTAATGGAACACCACAACAACATTATTGATTCACTTGAAAGTAATGAAAACTATGATGTACTATACACAGACTTTGCTAAAGCGTTCGACAAGTGTGACCACGGAATCATAATACATAAACTGAAATATATGGGAATAACAGGAAAAGTAGGAAATGGATATATAATTTCCTTAGTGAGGAGGCAAGTCGTTACAGTACAAGGAGTATCTTCATCAGAATCAGAGGTCCTCAGCTCGGTACCACAAGGAACAGTATTAGCTCCACTACTCTTCATAATCATGCTAACTGACATAGATGAGGACGTTAAACAGAGGCAGCACAGTAACATCCTTTGCGGATGACACAAAGATCAGTAGAAAAATAAGAAACCCAGAAGACATAGGATCTCTACAAACCGACATAAACAAAATCTACAAGTGGACTGAAGACAACAATATGAAGTTTAACACGAGAAATTTCAGCTATTACGGTACGGAAAAAGAGAAGACCTAAAGTCCAAGGAATATTATACCCCAAATGGACAGGAAATTCAGAGAAATTCCAGAGCAAAAGATTTAGGGGTTGTAATGACAGATGATGCGAAATTTGAAACACAAAATAAGATAACAATAAACAGAGCAAAGAGAATAACGGGTCAGATATTGAGAAACCTTTAAACGAAGGGATAGGAATGGAATGATTCCTCTACTGAAAACCCTGATAATACCCAAATTGGAATACTGCTCGGTCCTAACATCCCCATATAAAAAAGAAGACATTAGACAGCTGGAGGATCCAAAGAAGCTTCACAGCCAAGATCAATGGGTGCAAAGAACTAAATTACTGGGAAGGTTACGAGAACTAGACCTATATTCACTGGAAAGGAGAAAGAGAGAGATACACCATTATTTACACTTGGAAATAATGGAGAAACTAGTCCCTAATCTTACTCTGAATCCCATAACTCCCCAACAACGGTGGAAAGTAGAAGCGGTAGACTGTGTCGTATTCCCAAATTGAAGGCGAGACAGGGAACATCCTTAACCCTGAAAAAAATAGTTTTGTAGTGAGAGGACCAAAACTGTTTATCAGTTGCCCAAAGACCTAAGAAACACGAAGGGAGTTGCAGTGGAAATCTTCAAAAGAAGACTAGACGCCTGGCTCAGAACAATCCCCGATGAGCCGGGCGTACCTGGCTATGTGAGGTGGAGAGCGCAAGAATCCAACTCACTACTTCACCAGGCCAACTCGAGAGGAGGGGCGACAAGCTTGACCTTCGCGAAATGAGAAGTCATCGCGCGGAACCTTTGTAAGGTTGTAAGGTTATATATACACACACAGACTATAGGGGTGTAGGGTGGTCCAAAAAAAATGAAAATGAAAAATATATTTCTCATGACATTTGCCCATACTCCACAACCATTATCGATGTTAGAAATAAAAAACTGAATTGATTCGTGCATATTTAGAGGTGGCGCAACTCGAAGCCTTAGTATCATTATACACTATACAGTTTGGAATTGCAAAGTTCTTCAAATTTGCGCCATCCTTAAATATTAATGGATTTAGCTCAAAATCCGGTCTGAGGTCTTTTTCCATATAAGGTTAAATTTGGCAAATTTAGGTCAGGTTAGATTAAATAGTAGGGTAGATTATATTTCGTTATCTTTGTAAATGGAGGTTCGAACGCTTGGGTCGAAAAAAAATTTCACCCACGAAACATTTCCCAACGTTTCAAAACGTTCACAAATTTTCTTCGAATGAAAAATGTTTCAGTGATGTTCCTCGAACTTTCCCAAACAAATCGCTATGAAACATAATTTTAACTTAAACCTAACGTAACTAACCAGGCCATAATCTAACCTATCCCAATTTAACATAATCTAACTTTACCTAATCTAACTTAATTTACAAAGAAAATTATTAAAAGTTTCTTCGATGATACAAAATAAATTAACTATTTTTCGACAAAATTTTGATAATAATTCGATTTGTCTGATCTGTCGTTTTGTTTATTCCTCATTAATGGCGTCCGTTGTAGTACGTTAACTTCTCGAAAGGAAAAGTCACTGAATGACCAAAAAGCCAAAAGATCAATGCATCGAAACTTAATTTAACCTAATTAACTTAATTTAATGTAACGTAAGTTTAGAGAGTAACAAACTTTTCCGACACCCTGTAGCTACTATCAGTTGTCCGGTTAAAAGAAAAAGTATCGATACAGTGACGTCATTCGAAACTCTGCTTTAAAACTTCTGAACAGTTGTTCAAACTCAGTTAAAATAAATAAAGATAAGACGTTAAGACTGAACAGTATTCCAGTTTTGGTGTGATCAGTGTTTCCAGCAAAGGAAGCATTGCATATCTTGTCCCTTCTTTTAAAGGTTCTCAGAATGTCGAGAATGACGTCACGCATTAACACATTTACTTTTTCTCGAACAGCTGGTAGAAACTAGCGTATGGAAAATGTTTGGGGGTTTGTTACAGCGTGGGTGTTGCGACAAAATCAGCCCACCAAATAGCTGTTTAAATAAAGCAAGGTTCAGTCTATCTATATTCGACTATATGTGGCCCAGTATATCCTCACTTTCGTAACTAACTGTATGAGAGATCATCTCTCACAAATTGGCGTTTCCAATTTTTAATATTTTATATTCAGAAACCGCAGTCATTTTACGCCCTTGAGTCGATAACTCTAATTTGTGTGTTGCTGATAATAATTTATCTTTAAAGTTTCTGGCATAAGTCCAACGGCGTTGTCCCATAGTTCACAGGTAATCTTATTTTATATTATTATTAACTCACTGGGGAGAGAGAGAGAGAGAGAGAGAGAGAGAGAGAGAGAGAGAGAGAGAGAGAGAGAATGTGTTTGAATTGTTGACTAACAAAATATTACGTTCAGAATTATCAAACCAAAATTTGGTAAATTCAAAATAAAATTCCTTTGGATTAAAAACATTCATTAAATATATATTTAATTTTCAAATTTCCGACATAAAGTGAAGACGAATTCCGAGTAAATATAATTTTATAATTTAATATTTGCTTAATGTAGACGAAATTCAATTTCAAGTACCATTACTTATTTCGTTCAATTTTAATAAAACTGAACTCGGACCTGATAATATTAAACAAAATACTTCGACTTCTTCACTCGAATATTTAAACACATCTTTGGTTTAAATTAAATAAAACCTTTTTGAATATATATATATATATATATATAATATATATATAAGCAAACAACCACAAGGAAAAGGAAACAACAAAGTCCGAGCGCTTGATAATGTGAATATATCACGAAAGCGCTCGGACTTTGTTGTTTCCTTTTCCTTGTGGTTGTTTGCTTATTAATAAGGTCACGTGTTATTTTGTGATTCTAGTGCATATATATATATATATATTATATATATATATATATATATATATATATATATATATATATGGGATGAATTTCACGATTAAACACGTGAAAGGGATAAATGATGCAAACCCACAAGGAAAAAGAAAAATGATTCCAAGGTCTTTCGTGTATTCAGAAGTACACCTCGTCAGGGAATGAAGGGAGAAGGCGAGATGACGAAATATATATATATATATATATATATATACTGTAGAGAGAGAGAGAGAGAGAGAGAGAGAGAAATTCAATAATTCAATAGAAAGCTTTTTAATTTGTGTTTTTACAAGTTCCTAAAAGAGTAACTGTATTTGTTAATCCACTTAAATTCCTGGCAACGATCTGAAACTCTACCTCCACCTCAACTTTTGCACCATGTCCTAACATCGTTCTATATAATTACCTCCCCTTCAAGCGATTTTCCTTCTAATTTGTCCTCACTTTTTCAAACTCCCGACATCTCTGGGGATAAGCAATATACAGTATATATATATATATATATATATATATATATGTAAAGAACGACGCTTGTATAGAAGAACGTTCCGCACAAGATGAGGAGGGAGAACGAACAAATGAAAAATGACCGGCAATCGGAAGATCCCGGGTTCGATTCCCGGGTGGTTACCTCATTTTTCATTTGTTCGTTCTCCCTCCTCATCTTGTGCGGAACGTTCTTCTATACAAGTGTCGTTCTTTACATTAATTATACTCTGTGTTGTTTGC
This sequence comes from Bathynomus jamesi, assembly GCA_023014485.1. Classification (NCBI taxonomy): domain Eukaryota; kingdom Metazoa; phylum Arthropoda; class Malacostraca; order Isopoda; family Cirolanidae; genus Bathynomus; species Bathynomus jamesi. Next base: position 852,879 of record JAJOZX010001572.1, read on the forward strand.
AGTTAAAAAAAAAAAATATAATATATATATATGGAATAACTGTTGGCTCCATGAAGACAAATCATTGGAAATCAAACAAGATGAAAACACTAATTGTCTGCATTAGGGATTATTGATTTATTAGATTTGTTGGAGTCGTAATCCCTGATTCCTCTCTACGGCTTGGATAAAAACCGCCAGCAAGGAGAGATCGACTTTATTTCATTTTTTCTTTAATATCTTTGGGTTATATATATATATATATATATATATATATATATATATATATATATATAATATATATATATAAACTTTAAGGTTTAAAGTATGATGTTGGAAGGTGGTTAGTCCAATAGATAACGAAGCCACAGTGACTGTTCTTCTCTTGTTTGCCATTTCCAACCAGTTGCCATAGCAATTTCTCTCTCTCTCTCTCTCTCTCTCTCTCTCTCTCTCTCCTCTCTCTCTCTCTCTACGAGAACCTAATCCCCTTTCAATTTACCGACGGAGGACATGCGTTCTGCTCTCCAATGCCAATAGGCTTCAATCGTTCGACGATGCCACGAGCAAAATTTAATAACTTTTACTCGCTCAAAAACCTCCGAACATGAATAAAAACCTCAATTAGCGGCCAAAGCTTTCAAACAACTTCTACACAAAAGTCAAATTAGAAATATTCGAAATATATATATATATATATATATATATATATATATATATATATATATATAATATATATATATATATATACACATACATACATACATACATACATACATATATATATATATACATAAATATATATATATATATATTATATATATATATATATATATATATATATATATATATATATACATAACGTACATGGATGGCTAGATGGGACTAATAAAATTATTTGTAAGTTTATGAGAAATGGATTGCATTATTCCATCGGCCGATTGTATAATATGAATCTGATTGAACTCCATGCATAGAATTATTGTGTCTAAATATTAACTTAAAAATTACAGTAACTTATTTATATTTTGAGGTTTACCTTCGGCTAATCCTTACATTTTTCCTTTTCTCAATCAAAATTAACATTGAACGGTGTAAATTTGTGTAAAATTAAAATATATGAATAACAGTTTCGTAATTAGTTGAATTCGTGGCAAATATTTAACAACCTACACCCTATATATATATATATATCTTATATATATATATAGATATATATATATATATATAATATATATATATATAATATTTTAGGAGAAATCCAATGACAAGGAGGAATGTAAATGCCATGAAAAGTCTTCTTTAATGCGCAACGTTTCGAGCAATACGCTCATCATCAGGCTAGATAATAACAATATGAAATTAGAATCAATAAATAAATGTGAACAAGACAAAATAATTTCCATAAAACCTATTCAGTAAAAGCAAATTTTAAAAAGACTAAAAGAAGAGGGTTAAATTCAAAGTTATAAAAATTTACATATAAAATTAACCAGAAATTTAAAAAGCTATTTTTAAATTACATATAGTAAATTCGAAATTAGTACACTGGAATAATTAACACTAATACAAGGTGTCTCCTTGGTACTTACATTGGCAGCACCGTGCGCTCCCTCAGGACTAGATTTTATTCGCATATGGGAATAAGTTGCCGAACAGGTAAAATTTTAAATAAAAAGGAAGCCTCCAGTATTCGGGAACACAGTATAAAATGTAAAACTGATGTCACTTTAGATCATTTTAAAATTCTCGGTTGTAATTCTTGTCCTAACTCACTTAGAATTTTGGAATCTCTTATATTAAAACATTGACCCCTTCTCTAAACGTGGATTCCTCAGCTGTCCCTCTAAATTTTTATAACCCCCCTCCCCGATCCCCTCCCCCCCCTCCCCAATTTTTTATAATCCCCCCTCCCCTAACTTATAACTCCAACCGCCCAACCCATAGCTTGTTTCCTGTTTTGTTTTGTTTTAAATTACTCGTGCCTCGGAACCAGCATTGAAAGGTTCGTAGTGTTAATTATTCCATTGTATTAGTGTTAATTATTCCAGTGTACTAATTTCAAATTTACTATATGTAATTTAAAAGTAGCTTTTTAAATTTCTGGTTAATTTTATATGTAAATTTTTATAACTTTGAATTTAACCCTCTTCTTTTAGTCTTTTTAAAATTTGCTTTTACTGAATAGGTTTTATGGAAATTATTTTGTCTTGTTCACATTTATTTATTGATTCTAATTTCATATTGTTATTATCTAGCCTGATGATGAGCGTATTGCTCGAAACGTTGCGCATTAAAGAAGACTTTTCATGGCATTTACATTCCTCCTTGTCATTGGATTTCTCCTAAATATTAAATTGAAGCTTTGTAGAAGCAAACCGCATGACTATATATATATATATATATATATATATATATATATATATATATATATATATATATATATATATATATATATATATATATATGAAAATTAAATAAAAATTAACAGTTACGAAATTGGAAAAGTTTATTGGCAGACCAAATAGTCCATATGACAAATAGTAATATTCAATTATCTCAAGTTACATCTCATACTTCTATATACTTAATTTAGCAGACTCGCACGTGTTATTGAATTTTACAAAAAATTTCGAGTTCACATCAGTATTAAAGTCCCCCATTATTATACAATGAGAATATTTGACATTATCTAATAGTAACTTACTTCTGTAAAGCAAATTGATGTATTTATTTAGATTAATGTCATTATTTTATGGTAAATAGGAGTTTGCAATTAAAATATATTCGTTGTTCACGTATAAATGAGTTCCAAAAAACCTCACATTGTCGCTCGTTAGGAATCTTATATATTTTTGTCAATTTTTTTTTCTTATTAAGAAGCCAACTCTACCAAAGGGACCCCCTACCGTATAATAACTCGTTTGATAAGTCTGCTGCCGAGGAAGCATGATATATAAAGTCATAATGAACACTAGAGAAAAGTTTTAGTTCTTGTTAACCAGTGCTCCTGCGGGAGTATCAAATCTGCACTGTCACAAATTTTATGAACATCTACAACTGAATTTATTAATGATCTTAAGTATATATGTAAATATATACACGTGTGTGTGGTGTGTGTGTGTGTGTGTGTGTGTGTTTACTTAACTGAAATGAAAACATGTTGAAATGACAAATATTACCTCTACCTAATTTAAACGCTTCATGAATAATAAGTATTCGGAAAATTATGGTTGTTTGAAGTCATTCCAAAAGTCGTAAACATCATTTGACAAATTAAGTTTCCAGTTTTCATTTTAAAAAAATCCACTCAAACTATTTTCTCAATTTGTGAATATAACCACGCAAAATAACGGTTCATGTGGATTCATAACTTCCTAACAACAATTAATATAATAATATTTATTAATAACAACGGAATCGCTCAGCTTAATTATAGCTCCGTGTATATATATATATATAATATATATATATATTAATATATATATATATATATATAATATATTATATATATATATAATATATTATATATAATATATATATATATATATATATATGGGAATGAACTCAGAATGGTCCCCTGAGTTTTTTATGATACACACAGACAGTGCATGGAACAAGGAACTCTTCTGGGATAATTAAATCCACTATAGTCCGAATAAGTAATGGTAAATGACAAATACCATAGTTTTTTCTTTTTCATGATGCTAGCCCGACGGGGCAACGGGTCACTCGCAAAGAGGTCCCATAAATATAGCTTCCCTCACCAGCTATCTGCAAAGCAGACAGGATCCAGCTTTGGGACATGGATCTAGGGTTTAAAGCACCTAGCCATGCTACATTTAGATAGCTGGTGAGGAAGCTATATTTATGGGACCTCTTTGCGAGTGACCCGTTGCCCACGTCGGGCTAGCATCATGAAAAAGAAAAACTATGGTATTTGTCATTTACCATTACTTATTCGGACTATAGTGGATTTAATTATCCCAGAAGAGTTCCTTGTTCCATGCACTGTCTGTGTGTATCATATATATATATATATATATACAGGGTGTCCCAAAAAACTATATCCTCTTTATAGCATCATATATTTTATAATTTTTAAAAAAACCAAACAATATATTGTTATAGCAATCTAAGTGATCAAAATGTTATAGCGAGTTGTTTGCATATAAAATTTAATTAACTACGCCAAGTGCTCAAAATGTTCTCCGGCGGCATGAATGCACTTTTGAATGCGTCGACTAACTGATTCGCAGACATGGACTAATGTGGATGCTGTGATGGTCCCGCACTTTTCCCTAATTGCATCCTTAAGGTGTTCGAGTGTTGCGGGTCTTGTACCATAAACTGCATCCTTCAGGTAGCCCCACAAGTAAAAATCAAGTGGAGTCAAGTCCGGTGAACGTGGAGGATATTCAACGCTTCCTCTTCGTCCTATCCAACGGTTAGGCAACCTTTCATCGCGGTACCTTCAGACATCACAATGATAATGAGGGGGGGGGGCTCCATCTTGTTGAAAGTAAAAGTCGTCGTTTCCAAACAACTTCCGAACTGCAGGTATAATTTCTGTCCGCAGCATGTCGGGATATGCGGCACCGGTAACTGTCCCATTAAAGAAAAATGGTCCAACCAAACCCCTGGATGATAAACCACACCATGCTGTTAATCCTGGTAAATTAACATGTTTATCCACATAAACGTGTGGATTATCAAGTGACCAGTACCTGCAGTTGTGTCGATTTACTGTGCCATTCAGCTTGAAGGTAGCTTAGTCGACGCATTCAAAAGTGCATTCATGCCGCCGGAGAACATTTTGAGCACTTGGCGTAGTTAATTAAATTTTATATGCAAACAACTCGCTATAACATTTTGATCACTTAGATTACTAATTTACCTTTCATTGGCAATTGCTATAACAATATATTGTTTGGGTTTTTTTAAATTATAAAATATATGATGCTATAAAGAGTATATAGTTTTTTTTGGGACACCCTGTATATATAATCTTTAGGGACACTGTTTGCGCCACTGGTGTCTCTTATTTACTTAACCGTATGAACGTCCTTGAAAAGTGCATATGAGGCCAATGAGGCGAGACTTACTGGTGTGCTGGTATCTTGAAAGCGATGATTCCTCCTGGAATTTGAGTGATTAAGTAACCCCAAAAGAAGGAAGAATCAACAACTCCGATGACGTCGTCCGACCATTCAACCTCTTGTTTCTGAAAATGATACCACTGTCATCATACACTTTGTATTTCAAAGACAGTAAATTATATCCCACAGTCTACGGACTAACCTAGTCCCCTCGCAACGCCTCTACAAAAGTAAATACACTTTTCGTGAACTCGAGGAAAGCCAGTCAGTCACTAAACTTACAAAAGAACACAGCCATCAAAATTTGGGGCTTCGTATCCGAAGTCACCTGGTCAAACTTCGTGAAGTTGCATTTAAAATCTACGTGACTCGTGAGTTTAAGGTAAATGTTAAGCTTTCAATAGATTAAAAAATATTAAAAAATATTAAGAATACATTAAAAATATTAAAAATATATATAAAATTGCAACAAGAATTCATAACTGGTTGAAAAAATTAATCAAACTAGTTTTTTAAAAAAGGGAAGCCGAATACACGGTCTTTTCAACCAATCACTTTATTTTTATACTGATTAAATTATTTTTCGAACCAATTATAAATTCTTGCTGTATTTTGAAATTTTGAGTATTTTTTTAATAGATTTTTCATCCTGGCGTGACTATGCCTGACTAATTTTAAATGACATTAATCATAGCCATATATACATTAAGGAGCGCTCAACATATTAATTATTAATAAAATATTTTATCAACAAGTGTTAGATTAAATTAATTTAAGTTAGGTTTCGTTTCATTAAGTTAAAATGATTAACAACTATGTTACTGAAATGTTAATAACCATAGTTTCGTAGGAAACATTAAATTATGTATGAAAATATTAGAGCCTACTACAGCGTCACGCCAAACTTAATCTAACCTAACCTAGCAACCCAAGAAAATATAATTTAGTCTAACCAAACTGAATTTAACCTACTTTAACTTAATTAAGTAATAAATGATGTACTAACTATATTTAGCACCACTGTATGGGAGAAAGTGATGCTTATAAACTGATCTAATAAACGGCCTACCAAAAATATCGGTAAGAGAGAGATAGAGAGAGAGAGAGAGAGAGAGAGAGAGAGAGAGAGAGAGAGAGAGAGAGAGAGAGAGAGAGTTTAAAGGCTTTGGAAGGCAAATAAGGGTTAAAAGGCCAAAAGCGTCATTTATATGCAAGCTCAAGGGCGATTGAGTTGTCAGAGCTGCTTAATTGGCTGGCTCTTGTCGACTCCTTGAGGGGTCAGGTTGGGAGAGAAAGGGGGTGGGAGTTCAGGCAGTTGAGAGAGAGAGAGAGAGAGAGAGAGAGAGAGAGAGAGAGAGAGAGAGAGAGAGAGAGGGGGGGCCAACCTAGGGTTTGAAAGCAATGTAAAAACAGAGTCGGCCGAGATGTGATTTATTGAAGTAAAAAATAAATAAATAAACACAAAACCAGACGTGGACGAGATTTACGATCCTTCTTCTAAGTAGTAGTAGTCGTCGTCGTCGTCCGTCGTCGGGATTTAAGTTCCCAAAGAATCGTTACGGAATTAAGAGGATTTTCGAAGCCGAATGACGATTCGCACTCCATTATTAAAGTTAATTAAGGAGGCAATTTGGGGACCCTTAACGCAAACCTTATTTACAAAGAGATTGCAAAAAAAAAGTCAGTCTCTTTTATTTTTAGTGTTTTGAGGGCGAAATAAGAGACTACGACGAAGGAAGGTCTGATTAAAGCTCTCTTACAATGATCTTATCTCTCGAAATGAATTGGACCTCCTTCAAAGGATCCACGGATTGAGGGACGAAGTATTGAAAGAGCTGAGAACCGATTCAAATGCGGATACAAGAGAAAAGATGACGATAACGCTACTCACACAACACACACACACACACACACACACACACACACTGACAAAGGTCCTGATAACGGGAGTGAGAGAGATTTTGTGAGAGATAGAGACAGATGACGAGAGATAAAAAATAAACTCGTAATGGTGTAAAAAACAAAATACAAAAAAGACAAAATCGAAAATGGAGTTAAAAAGAGACAAAACAAAAGAAGAAGAAGGGGAAGGAGAGGGGACTAAAAAGAGAGAAAAGAAAAAAAAGGGGAAAACCGGTTGGAGTTAGCCGGTTTCGATGGATGACACCTGTTGAAACTTCATTCAGAAATGCCTCAAGACTAAAGGGAAATGAATCCAAAAATTTCTTTTCAAATTAACGTCATTTTTTTTTTTTTTTTCATTTTCTATTCATCATTATTTGTAAGGAACTTTTTTGCTCCATTTTCAATGGAGCGCGCGCGCGCGCTTGTGTGTGTGTGTGTGTGTGTGTGTGTATGTGTACTGGTCAAATTATTACAATCACCAGTCAAAAAAGTCTCTTTTTTTATATATACTCTTTAAGGAAATCAATTCATTATTAATAAATGAATCAGTAAAGATAAACTAAGTTATATTTTAAGAAATTTACCTAATAATTATACTCCAGTTTCAGTACCTTCCTCAGTACTGAAACTGTAGTATAATAGCAAAGTTACGTCTTACTGAAAATCAGTTCCTCTTCCTTCAGTGATGGTAACTCTCCAGATATAAACCCCCATAGAAAGTTTATGGAAGATAATAAAAAGGAAAATACAGGGTGTCCATAAAGTCACGCATCATAGGAACATAAGTAATGTCTATTTATTTATGTCCCCATCGGGCCAAATATGTTGAGGAACATTCAAAGAAACCCGCTTTTTCGTTTACAAACACCTTTTTGAGATTGGTGGGAATCATTTCGAACAAATAAATAAAACAAAATAAATAAATAAAACAAAATAACTATTTTCCTACGATGCGTGATTTTATAGACACCCTGTAGATGAGGAAGTGGAAACAAATATAACGGAACTAATTTGGGAACTAATTCGAGTCTTGCATCATAATGTGAATCTCTGATATCACTTCTTCAAGCGCTTTATGAAACTAAACAACAAACGCGACAAAGTACTGAAAATGGAGTATGGTTATTACATAAAAGTTGTTGAAAGATAACTTATTTTACTTTTATTGATTCATTTCTTAAAAAAAACTGTAACCTAAAATTAAAACGTAACTTTTGATTGATGATTCAAATAATTTCGTCAGAGTTATCAATTAAAAACCCGCAAGAAAAACTAAAGCGGAAAAGCAGATAACGTCTTCAGCCCAAATAGTAATAAACCTTTTAATTTTTTATTTCGGGTAAAATTAAAAAAAAAACAGGACAACCTGACTGGTTGTTGATCAGACAAAAAAAAAAAATTAATAAATTTTTTTACACAAAAGTGAAAATCTTACAAAAAGAAGTAAATGGATGTATAAAAACCTTCAGCCAAAGAACAAATTTTAAAATAGTACGAGTAATATCGTCTATGTGAAAAGCGACTTATTTTTAAAATTTTTAACTTTTTATGAAGAAATATTCTACTGTTTCTCTATTGTCGTACTGAATGTAACGTAGACTGAACAAAAAATAAAATAAAACAGAAATGAACGACCTTTTACCAAAGGAAGTAAATAGTAATAATTGAAAATAATAAAAATAAAAAATAAAATTTCCACAAAATATTACAAAAGTATAAATTCGCAAGAGGTTGTGTAGTTTATGGAACCTTGCAATGATTGCTCGCAAAAATATGTTGGATAGTGTTGAGATTTACCAACATAAATATATGTGCGTACAGCTCGAGTTAATAGTCCATTATTTTATCATGTTCAGCCTACACGACATAATTTATATAATTTACAGTCTACACAACATATTTACAACATAATATCATTTGTAATGGTTATGAAGTCCTTGTACATATTAATATGATGATAAGAGAAAAATATAATTTTTCTTTACTAAAAATATTAAAAATTTTAGTAGTGATAAAGTGTCTTTTGACTTGAATGATCTTACTACTGTTAATATTTTGTAGTTTTTTTCTTTGGCTGAATGGTTACAACCAAACACCTTAGTCTGATGGTTGTCGTTTTAAAAAATTTAACGTTTATATAATGTCATGGTTTAATTTTAATTTAAGCAACAACCATTTGGGTTATTTTTTACTCAGTTGAAAAAAAGTTCACTACATGGGCTAAAAACTTTAAGCTTTATTTGCTTCTCTGTTCTAGCTTTAATTGCGGTTTTTAACTTATATATATAATGTATGTGTGTGTGTGTGTGTGTTTGTGTGTGTGTGTAAGATACGATGGAACATGTACTGTATAGAACATATGCATCTTAATTAGGTCAAAGCAGACAGTTCAAATGTATTTAAGGAATTAATGGTCCTATAGAAACTTACTTTTAACCTTTTGACTTTAGAAACTCCTTCCTAACTGCTGCTTTATATTCTTTTATTTAGACACTTTGCTTAATAAACCTCCGTCATTATTTACTATTCCTAACAAATCCCTTCTACATATTTCTACTGGTAGTCTCCTAAAACTATTTTTGACCCTGTCCTCTTAACGCTACTCTTAACGATAGTTCCTAAATATTTTGCAGTACCGGTATTCAAACCGGATTCTTACCCCTGTTATGGTGGAATTGGCTGTCATCTGAACCACCGCGACGCCCAAGTTGCATCGCATCCCGAAGGAGATGATAAAACCTTGAAATGAAACGTTTGTTTCAGAATGTAAAACTTTCTTAAAGATTAAAAAAGATTCAAATAGTTATCAAGAAGAAGAGGATTATACTACAGGGTGATTCACTCGCTGGTAGCCCCTGAGTATCGTTAATATATCCGCTGGGACTACCAGCGAGTGAATCACCCTATATAATTTATTTGCAATTTTTATATTACCATCTCTGATTATACATAAAAATAGGATCTCAATCACTCATATTTCCTCCAAAAGAGTGTTATAATTTTATATTAAATCCATGATCCTTAAGCAATAATTATTAATAATAATAATAATAATAATAATAATAATAATAATAATAATAATAATAATATTCTAAATAAAATATAAATTAATAAATTCACAGTGAAAGAGTCACTTATAACATAATATTACTCTAGTGATTCGCTCCCTTGCCAATTAGTGTTTTGGCCTTAATTGGATGCTCCATTCGACTACTTTTCTCCAAATGTTTTACAATCCATAATGGCTGAAATACTCCATCATCCTTCCACAAGGACTGTAATTTAGGCACCGTTCAGATTTTAGGTGAGGGGAAAGATTGTTGTATAATAACAAAACATAATGTGGGTATAGTGTTTATTTCAATCTGTGGAGGGAGGGAGAATTTCACAATTAAACACGGGAAAATAGTAAATGATGCAAAGCCACAGGGAAAAATGAAAAGCGATTTCAAGGCCTTTCGTGTATTTAGCAGTATACCTCGTGTGTGTGTGTGTGTGTGTGCGTGTGTGTGGTATAAAAATTCGTACCTATGCTTGCGAGTACGGCCATCGTCACTCGTTTGGTCAGGTTGCAACAAGGACAATCGGGAGGGAGGATTCGATCTATCTTCCTCAAGGTGGGTCTCTCTCTATCAAGTTCCTCGTCACCTTCGACCCTGAAAACATAAAAGCAACATAAAGAATACACATTAGGATATTTATTAACAAAATAAAACGCTACAAATGTCAAATACTTATTAAAAATTCCTAAATCCTTTTGTCTTCTAAGGAAAATGTCTAATTTTTAACCTTAAAATTATCTTTAAAATTTTTCTTTTAAGTAAGAATTAAATATCAAAGGACGACATAAAACTTTAAAATATACATATTATTAGTGAATTACTATTCAAACGTTTCACCTTACAGAAAAATAGTGATTCATAGGAATCACGAAACAATGACCAAAGGACAAATCAAACTGAATATAAAGTCTATGGTAAATACAACTACTATTTCAATATGAAAAAAATTACACGATAAATATTTGTAAAAATTTCTCAGTAAGACTACAATAATATGTTAATAATGATAAAATTAATAAATAAATAGGAAAATATAAACTATTTCTAGTAGCCTCCTAAACGTCCTTGAGCAGAAGATAAATTGCTTAACAAATAAATACAAAAACATTCAAATTCGACATCAACACTCCACAATAACATTCCACTCCACGATCACCGACAAAATCTAGGAAAACGCAGATTTAAAAATTTTATAATAATAATAATAATAATAATAATATATGCTTATTTTGGGCCGAAATTTATATTCATAAGATTTACATTATCTATACACGAAAATTTACGTGTGTGTGTGTGTGTGTGTGTGTGCGGGAGAGACACATACAAAGAGAGAGAGAGAGAGAGAGAGAGAGAGAGAGAGAGAGAGAGAGAGAGAGAGGTGGGGAAATACTGTTTCCCCGAAATTCAGAGACCATTTGAGTGACGTTCATTAATTGGAATTATTTGAAAGATTCTTGTTTTTTTTTCGTTTTATGAACGTGTGACTCGCGACATCCTTTGCCCAAAAGTCATCTTCGATCTTTGACGATTAACCTTCCAAACGGGAAGTCACGATTCGCTTCAAACTTTTTAAACAATTTTTTTCTATTTCTGTTTCTATTTTTTAAATTTGTATTTTATTTAAAATTGAAATACATAAATAAAAAAAATAAAAAATAAACATGAATAGAAGATAACAAATCCTTTGCATTATATATACACACACACACACACACAGACAGGAATTACAAAATAAAACTGTACAATAATCTATTCAATGTTCGTTTATTACGCCACCATAATTTACAACCAACGAGTTACGTTTGTTTAAATGGTATTAACGGACCGTCTATGGAAATGTTAACGCCAACTTTAAACCTCCGTTATAAAAGGCTAAACCCGTCCGTCAACTTATTAAAACTTTTCATAAAGGAACAAAACTTTCGCGAGAATGAAGATGAAATGCGAGGCAGATTTTTCTAAGCTTTCAGCGAACCCTTTTACACTTCTAATGACTTCCGTTTGTATATATATATATATATATATATATATATATATATATATATATATATATATATATACGTATATATATATATATATAACTGCAAACACGCAGTATAATTAACGTAAAGAACGACGCTTGTATAGGAGCTATTCCGCGCAAGATGAGAGAGAGAGAACGAAACAAATGAAAAAATGAGGTAACCACCCGGGAGTCGAACCCGGGATCTTCCGATTGCCGGTCAGATATGATAACCACTACACCATGGGCCTCACTCATTCAAATGCCGTAATTCTTCTACATACGCGCAGAAACCAATGCCCCAAGGGGGCACCTCCCGCATGCCGTAACATTATATACATTTAACTGCAAACACGCAGTATAATTAACGTAAAGAACGACGCTTGTATAGGAAGATCCCGGGTTCGATTCCCGGGTGGTTACCTCATTTTTTCATTTGTTTCGTTCTCTCTCTCTCATCTTGCGCGGAATATCTCCTATACAAGCGTCGTTCTTTACGTTAATTATACTGCGTGTTTGCAGTTAAATGTATATAATGTTACGGCATGCGGGAGGTGCCCCCTTGGGGCATTGGTTTCTGCGCGTATGTAGAAGAATTACGGCATTTGAATGAGTGAGGCCCATGGTGTAGTGGTTATCATATCTGACCGGCAATCGGAAGATCCCGGGTTCGATTCCCGGGTGGTTACCTCATTTTTTCATTTGTTTCGTTCTCTCTCTCTCATCTTGCGCGGAATATCTCCTATACAAGGTCGTTCTTTACGTTTTATATATATATATATATATATATATATATATATATATATATATATTGTTATTTTTCCGTTAATAAGGAATTATGACGTTAATTTTAACGTTAAACTGTACTTACTGTAAATTGCTTTACGTTAATATTAACGTCTGAATTTTGGTATTAAAGGGAAAATATAACGTACTGAAATTACTAGAATAATTAACTTAAATGTCGCCTGACAGTATATATATATATATATATATATATATATATATATATATATATATATAATGTAAGTGTGTGTGTGTGTGTGTGCGGTTTAATGTACGTAAGAATGTGTGGGTGTGTGTTGTGTGCTATGGAGGCCGTTCTTGACTGTAAACATGCGAGTCTCATCTCCGCTCTTACTTTAACTGCCTAAATAAGAGGGAATTACTACCTAACAAGAAACCATTAACATGTTAAAAGGAATGCGGAAGAGTTGGCAGTCATGTGTATAAAAAAGCTTTTAAAAATTCGCCTCTTCAAATACACGAGGCAAAACCTAAGAGGTAACTTTCGCTATTAATTAACCTCTTATAAGGTAGGTCTTCAAAGTCTTCCTTGTCTGAAGACCAATTATGGACTGAAGTTTTCCCAAAAATATTCGTTGGTTGGTTGTTTTTTTTAAAACTTCCTATTTATTTATTATGATTTAGACATTCGAGAAGATTTCGTTCAAAGGGGGGTTTTGGGGGTTTGGAGTTTGGAGGGGAGTTAGTGGGTTAGCATTGAGGTTTTATGTTGCGTTATTGGTTATAATAAATTATTTTGTGAAGTGTATTTTATATGTATGGAATTTTGTTTTGTAACTACAACCAGCAGTGTGAATTAGCGTAAGGCTGCTGTGCTGTCGTGGTTAAAAAGAAGGGGTGAAAAAGGTTGGAGGGAGGGGGTGAATGAATGAGGTTCTAAACGTGAACGATACTTTATGATCTCATTTATGAATATGATTTCCAACAATTAGTTTACAACTTCCAACAACTTATTACGAACAAATTCAATAACCAAAAACCAATTAAAAACTTTAACCAATTTTCTTTCTTATAGGCGTTTTTTTTTAGTCTCTCTCTCTCTCTCTCTCTCTCTCTCTCTCTCTCTCTCTCTCTATCTCTCTCTCTCCTCTCTCTCTCTTCTCTCTCTCTCTCTCTCTCTCTCTCTCTCTCTATATATATATATATATATATATATATATATATATATATATATGGGATGAATTTCACAATTAAACACATGAAATAAATGTGTGGTGGAAACCCATAAGAAACAATGGAAAGGGATTCCAAGGCTTTTCGTGTGTACAACAATACACCTCGTCAGGGAATGACGAAGTGTATTGTTGAATACACGAAAGGCGCCTTAAAATCGCTTTTCCTTTTTCCTTGTGGATTTCTATTATATATATATATATATATTATATATATATATATATATATATATATATATATATATAAGGATGTCTCTTATTTTCGAAGTGTTGATTTGTTTAGGTTGCGCCCCCTCAACCAGTTCCATTGGTTGAAAAAACATCACATATAAATTTTGTTTTGGATTGAACACTTTGTAGAGGTCGTCCCCGCTTATTAAAGTTCATAAAATATAGCTATTATTTATGCAATTAATATTTGAAATTACTAGCAGTTGTCAAGTATACTAAACATATGTTTTTAATTAATTAATCATCATATTTATGATGAATTCAATTAAATAAATATATTAGAGATAATTGTCAAGTTTGTAGCTGAAAATATTGCTTGATAAGACAAGATCAACCTGTTTAAACATGTTTCATCAAGAATGCTCCAGATTATGTTGCAATTGTTTATTTGTCATCATTCAGTGTTCTGCTGTCATAAGTAAAAGGTGTGTAACTGTGTATCACTATACTTCGGTGGTGTGGACACTGTACATCTTCACCGCACAAAAAATGCAGTCAAACGGTTGGAAGCTGAGGCAGAGAGAAAAAGAAAGTCAGAATCTTTGATGGAGGCGTCTACTAGTCAAGTTGTACTGGCTTCTTCCACATCTTCCAGCAACACTGATGAAAGTGGGAATGAGGAGGAGGAGCCCAAAGGAGCTTGTGCTTTACCAAAATCTAAGAAAAAACGAGGCATGAAAAACATCATGACTATTCAGATGTCTGCTGCCCTGGATCGTACACAAATTTCCTCTAGAAAGGCAACATTTATCCTCGCAGAGGAAGCTAAAAGCTTTGGTTTGGACGCTTCAGATTACAACATAAACCAACATTCTATCCATCGCCTTCGAAATAAGAACCGAGCTCGTCATGCTAAAGAACTTAAGGAGCATTTCCATGGAGAATGTTCTATGACAGTCCACTGGGATGGCAAGATGATGGAGGACCTCACCTCGCACAAGCACATTGATCGTCTCCCAGTACTTGTGTCAGGACCTGGTGTTGAACAGCTGCTTGGTGTCCCCAAAATCCCAAACTCAACTGGAGAAGCACAAGCTGAAGCCGTCTTTAACTGCCTGAATGAATGGGAATTACAGAGAGAGTAAAAGCAATTTGTTTCGATACAACAGCTTCAAACACGGGTCAATATAGTGGAGCCTGTGCTCTCATCGAAGCAAAATTGGGACATGATGTTTTGTACTTGCCTTGTAGACACCATGTTTTAGATTTATTGTTGGGAGCTGCATTTGAAGCAACATTGGGATCTACATCAACTGGTCCAGAGATATTGATCTTTAAACGTTTTCGTGACAATTGGACTTCTGTTGATCAAAGCCAGTTCCAAACAGATGAGACAGACACGATTACTAAAGAAGCAATTATCCAGTCTAAAACTGAACTAATTCAGTTTGCTAGATCCCAGGCACCTATGCTACGGGATGACTATCAAGAACTTTTGGATCTATCCATCATCTTTCTTGGAGGTGTCCCCAATAAAGGCATCAAGTTTCGTGCACCAGGTGCCATGCATCGAGCTCGCTGGATGTCTAAAGCGCTCTATTCTATCAAGATGTGGCTTTTTCGAAACCAGTTCAAGATGACTAAGACTGAAGAACGAGGAATTCGAGATCTTTCCCTTTTTTCTGTTCTCATCTATATGAAGGCTTGGACAACATCCTCACTCCCTATTGAAACCCCATTTAATGACTGGCTCCTTATGAGGTCATTGATTAATTATCCTAACAAAAAGATTTCTGATGCAACTAAAAAAGCTCTCTAACCACTTATGGTACCTGTCTGAAGAAGCAGTTGGTCTTGCTTTCTTTGATGAGCGAATTACTACAGATGTAAAGAAACGCATGGTAAAGGCATTATAAGATGAGTCCACTGATAGACCACCCAAGCGTCCTCGGATTCCTGAATCGACCTTCTGCTCTGGTGAAGGACTACACCAACTTGTTACAAGAAATACTAGAGAATTCTTTACTAAGCTGAATTTGCCAGAAGGATTTCTGAACAAGGCACCCAGCACTTGGACATCCAACTGTGAATATTTAAGGGCCAGAGCTATTGTTGCAGCTCTATCTGCTGTAAATGACCGGGCAGAACGTGCAGTAGCTTTAGTTCAAGAGCTGAATAAGAAATTGACAGTGGGGGAAGAGCAGCTCTAGTTCCTGCTCCAAATTGTTGCAAAACACCGCCAGAGTCACCCAGTTCCATCAAAAACTGTTCTTCTCAAAAAATAACCATCAATGAGGTCGCACCTTAAAATACACCATATTGTATAATCATTGTATATTAAATAAATGTTGTATAAGGAAATAATGCTAATTAAAGTAATTAAAGTACGTAAATAGCACTGGCATTTTGAATTTATCTCTATATAATAAACTAATGGTTTTTTTTTGTAGCAATGCTTCATTGCTGATTGTATATAAAAAAAGAGCCAGGAAGGATTTTGGATAGGAGAAAAAGGATTGGGATAAAGAAGGATTGAGGACCAAAGGATGGATTATAACAACATCAAGGATAGGTTAGAAAAGGATCAATGATAAATAAGAAGGCCTATACTTATAAAAACGAATCAAACTAAAAAAAGAAGGAAGGAATTATGTGTATAATGAGCATAATCATATGTCAGGAGCTATTATGCCATGGTCACCATTTTTATTAGCCGGGGGCGACCCCTAAATATGAGCCAATTTGTGTCAAACTTTCAAGTTTTAGTTTTTATGCTAAATGGAACTATTTTAGGGGGCGCAGATAAAATAATTCAACATTTCAATTTTTGACTACCCAATAAGAGACACCCTAATATATATATATTAGTGATGTAGCGGATGTCATTTTTTTCACATCCGCGGATGAGGATGTTTGATTTCAACATCCGCGGATGCGGATGCGGATGTCTACATTTTCGTTATTTTTTAGAATATATTCGAGATTTGTTGTGTTTAACGTATATAATAAGTTATTATATAGAGAGAGCTGTAGCTATAATGTAGTATAATTGATTAATTGTACAATAATTGCTGTACTTTTCTCTGAACATATAAAATAATATCAAGCATCTAACTAATATAGAAATCAATTAGTGAATTCGTCTGCAAATAAATTCGTTATATTTTGTTGAGTTTCAGCCACAATTAGAAACCATAATTGTGTTACCAGGATGCGGGACGTGAACCCAACTCAAATGCACCCCACCGACCTCTTTCCCCAACCTCCACCCTTATAGAGAGAGATTTTTAATTAGCTTGATAACTATTTATATTAAGTTTAAAGTTTTATTAGGCATATTTATAAATGAGTAATTAAAATAAAGTGAACTAAGATGTTCATCGTTTAATGTTCAAACTTAATTATAGGAAGGTTATGCTTAAGGAACATTAATTTTTCTGCCTTTTCTGCTGCCAGTCTGTTTCTCTTTTCATCATATATTAATCCAGCACTGCTAAATAATCTCTCGCTTGGTACGTTTGTTGGAGGACAGGTTAAATGTTTCCTCGCAAGTTTACTCAAGTATGGATAGATATTCTGCGTATTTTTCCACCAACTAATAGGATTGTCACATGCAGCCAGGCGTTTTTCTTGGTGATAGCTCTCGATCATTTTTACTACATCTTTTGACATCGCGTAGGTCTCGTCATTGCTGCTTGACTCAAGAAACTGAGAGACAGATTCTGTGATAGATTTGCTTGTTGAAGGTGTTGGTTCTGTCACTGAAACTTTTATTCTTTTGGTGGGTGGCGAAGCGACAGATTCAAGAGATTGAAGCTCTTCAACTGCTTTGCCAAGTGATGATTTAACTCGTTCTAATGTACTAGGTGAAAATAACTTAGCTTTGTAACGTGGATCTAAGTAGGTTGCAAGAGAGTAACTTCATACAAGAACAGCCTCTCGTCTTGTCGCTTGCATCACTTTTGCGCACAATGAACTAGTTCTATTAATATAGTTGAATTTGATAATTTCCGCTTATTAATGACGTTTTATCTCAACGGTCCACATCCGCACGACATCCGCAGTCCAAAGTGCGGATGCGGATGCGAGAAAATGTGCGGATGTTCCGCGGATGCGGAAGGTGGGGTGGGGTGCTGCGCGAGACTCTGTTCAATATACAAACTAATGTTGAAGATCAGTAGACATTCGGAATTAGACCAATGTGAAGTCATTTAGTAGTAAACTTGATACGTACAGCTATAGTGTTGAGTTATCCTGACAGTCCGAAAGCATGTCCCTGCGGTTACACAGCTTATACTTTTCTAAAGTTATTTGACATCAAAAACTTTTGATGTGACTGTAAAAATTTATCTAATGAAAGTGTTGCAGTTTGCCAACCAGTAAAAGAGATAAACATACTTTAGATTCGTGTTACGAGCTCTTTCACTTCAGCCTTCATTCAGCGTTACAGTTAAGCCAGCTATTGCAATTTGGGATTCGTTTTAAATGCTGTAGGTTCTGTTTTAAGGTACAGAAATTATAAACTCTCTGAATAATTTGAATAACGAAATAGAATGCAGTGGTGTAATAGTCTCCATTCCTAGGGATTCGTCGAGAATGCTCGCTCAGATTTAGAAATTAGGCTTAGAATGGATTTTGAAATTTAGAAAAACTCTTAGCTAATGAAAGAGCAGACAATCAACAATGTTTTAAAATTGTTGAGTTTTTCAACAAATTAAAATTTCCACTCGCAATTCATTTAATATAAAGAAAAAATAAATATTTACATACAGAAAATTGACAAAAGTAAACGTTACGCTTCTTGTCGGCAGCAGGCAAAGTAAAAATTTCGGCTATTTTACAATTTGTGTTGTTTGTGGTAAAAAATAAATAAATAAAAAAATAATTTTGTGTATCTAGTCCAGTGGGTCCCAACCTTTTTTAGGCCAACGCCCCCTTATGCCCATCAATATTTGCTGGTGCCGCCTCATAAATATAATAATATAACAGGATAAGTAATTTATTAATAGAAGGTAACAATTTTACAGTGTCCTAGCGCCACCCTAAAATTCTCAGATGCCCACTGGGGGGGGGGGGGGACGCCCACGTTGGGAACCACTGATCTAGTCAGACTACGCTTGTACAAAATTTTGTGGTACTTATGTATTATCGGGACTACCAAACTGTTTATTATGTATTTTTGCTCTCGTCATTTTCGTTTAAACTAACGAAAATATCACAACTTAACCTTACCAATCATCAAGGGCGTACTGTTGACCTAACCGGGCATTCAATTAACCTAACAGGTTAATAGTGGTTATTTCACTTAAATATCTTCTGATCTTTTCGTATTAGGCACTCAATGAATGCCCGGTTAGGTCAACTGTACGCCCTTGATGATTGGTTAGGTTAAGTTGTGGTGTTTTCGTTAGTTTAAACGAAAATGACGAGGGCAAAAATACATAATAAACGGTTTGGTAGTCCCAATAATACGAAAGTACCAATTTTGTATTTTTTTGTGAAGTCGAGGAAAAGCAAGTCAGTCCACAAATTTACAAAAATACTACAGCCATAAAAATTTTGAGCTTCACACCCAAAGCCAGTGAGACCAAAATTGTGAAGCTGCACTCAAAATGTAAATGGTTCGTGAGCTTAAAGTAAATGTTAAATTCTCACTGGGTTAAAAACGTTTGTTCAAAAGGTAGGATGAGCATTAATTTTGTGCAAAATTTGTGTTTAAAACAAAAAGGGGTTGGCTATAAAAATCATGGACCAATCTGAAAAATGTGTCTTGCGGAAAGGCAAATATTTTTTTGTGTGTGTATAAAAAGAAAAAAGAAAAACAAGCACGGCGTTAAAAATTCACAATTTAAAGCAAAACATATTTAGCGGCAGCTCCTAGAAAGAAAACCCATTATGCGTTTTGATCTTGTTTTGCAGAGTCAGTTACCACATGTCACTCTAAAACACTGAGACTAGAATTTTCATCGAAATTATAAACGGTCAATCATCAAAACACTCCTGATGATTAATTTGTATTTAAAATCATGAACAGTAACTTATGTGATGTACTCCTGATGATTAATCTTCCATTTTACACACACACACACACACACATATATATATATATATATATATATATATATATATGATGAATAAAACCACGAAGGAAAGGAAACACAGAATGGTGCTCAAGCGCTTTCGTCTAATGACATCCTCAGTAATTGAGTGTTCCTGAGGATATCATTAGACGAAAGCGCTTGAGCACCATTCTTTTCCTTTCCTTCGTGGTTTTATTCATCATAAATATTTTTCACGTGTTACTTTCGTGAAATAATTTTCATATATATATATATATATATATATATATCGTAAAGAACGACGCTTGTATAGGAGATATTCCGCGCAAGACGAGAAAGAGAAAAAACAAATGAAAAAAATGAAGTACCACCTGGGAACCGAACCCGGGATCTTCCGATTGCCGGTCAGACGCGATACCACTACACCATGGACTTCACTCTTCCAAATGCCGTAATTCCTCTACATACTCGCAGAAACCAATGCCCCAAGGGGGGCACCTCCCGCATGCCGTAACATTATATACATTCAACTGCAAAGAACACGCAGTATAAATAACGTAAAAACGACGCTTGTATAGGAGATATTCCGCGCAAGACGAGAAAGAGAAAACAACAATGAAAAAATGAAGTACCACCTGGGAAACGAACCCGGGATCTTCCGATTGCCGGTCAGACGCGATACCACGTGGTATCGCGTCTGACCGGCAATCGGAAGATCCCGGGTTCGGTTCCCAGGTGGTACTTCATTTTTTCATTTGTTGTTTTCTCTTTCTCGTCTTGCGCGGAATATCTCCTATACAAGCGTCGTTCTTTACGTTATTTATACTGCGTGTTCTTTGCAGTTGAATGTATATATATATGAATAAAACAGTATACATATTAAAATATACATACTGAAACCAATGCGAAAGAGTATAGATACACAAAACTCACTCAGTATATCTTAACGTCTCATGACAGAGTGGGTAATGTTGTGGTTCGCAAAATTCGAATTTTCAGTAGCATCGGTTCGAATCTCACCGAGGTAAGGTAAATTTATTTCTAATGTATTTAATCTTAAAATTTAAGTTGCCGTTAGTAACTTGTTCCTGATTAACAAAATTGATATGCATGTAATTACACTAGGTTAATGAAAATAAACTGAAATGGTATTTAATTGACATTTCTGATCTTTCACTGAAAGAATTTCCCACATATTGATAAAAATTCTAATCTCAGTGTACATGTTAAAAGCTGCCGTTAAATATTTTCGTCTTTTTTTTTTTAACTTTTTAAAGCCAAGTGATTTTGTGTTATTCTTCTTGTTCCTTTTAAGGTTTATTATTATGCACACATAAAAAAAAAAGATTTGCCTTTTTGCAGGACGAATTTTTCAGACTGGTAAAATATTTCTCAACATCATTTCGAGAAAAATCCTACTCGAGTTTTTGTTCTGTAATTTAAAATGTAATATTTCCTCTTAAATATACACATTAAAACGGAATACGAAAAGGTGAGATTCATTCTCCTTAACATTTAAATTGATTGGGTTGAGTTTAACTAACAGAAAAATAATTGACTTTAGTTTGAAGATATTTTTATTAGCTTTTCGTAAGTGCAAGTAAGGAGAACCAGCATCATTGCCCTCAGTTGGACAAAAAAACAACTTAAAATTGAACAACCAACCAGCCGGTTAAGGCGAAGACTTTCCTATATTCAGTTTGGTAACGAAGTTATTGAACTAGAGTGAACTCAATTTGAGCTAATGTAGATCTCTGGAGAACACTTATGCACTGTCATAGTGCCTAAGACACATTTTCTTTTTTTTTTTCCTTTTTAAGGAAAACGCATTTAGGCCAAACTCTTCAAAATTGGTTAAAATTTTAAAAAATGCGACTTCAGTCTGTATCAAGTTAAATGTTTTTGTATTGGTTCGTAATTTCTTTTAGTGACAATTCGCTTTAAGACCTAAAGAGCTGAAATATAACGTAAGACTAAGGTTATTCAGTTTATGTAAATTTGCATACGTTTAATTTTTTTAACAAAATAATTTAATTAAAAAGGCGTCAAACGCCCTTTTACCAAATAATAGCATTTAGACAACCGAAACATAACGAACATATATATATATATATATATGAAAATTGCATTTAGGACCTTCTCCATTCATTTATCTTTTGTTCCTCAGATTTAGTGCATTATAATGGAGGCTTTCGTTCCATTTGGGCTACGACAGGAAGCTTTATTCAATCAGGGAGAGAAAGAGAGAAAAGGAAAGAGCCCCCCCGACTCCCCACCAAAAAAAATAAAATCGAAACGTACCCTCCAGTCTTCAGAGTCTTGAGCTTCGACGCTTCCAGTTCGAATTCTTCATAGTCTGATATACTGAAAGAGAGAAAGAGAAAAAAATATTTGAAATATTTGAACTAAGAGGATTTTACATAAATAAATAATATCCTTTTGTTATGCCTAAAACTCAGACCTTACGAAGCTTTTAAGGGTTTTTTTAAGGGTTTTTCCCCATAAAATGTTTAATTTTGTTGAATTTTCTATTCTAAGTTTAGATTTCACACGTCGTCCGTTTAGAATTTTATTGACCGCGATAGAGACGTTGGCAGAGGATTGGCAAAAGTAAATAGACACTGAGATGATTGTCCCTAATTAGAACAAATGACAAAAAGTTCATCAATGGAATGGTAGAACGTGTGTCAGCTTGGCATAATGCAAAGAGGAAAGCAACACGATTCTAAATATATTGACTCATTACAGAGGATTGACAGAAGTAAATAGACATCTTTTTTTTTTCCCATAATTTTTGATTTGGTAATAAAAGTCAATAAATAAGACTTTTATTATCAAATCAAACGCTATGGAAAAAAACAAAAACAAAGCTGTCTATTTACTTTTGTCAATCCCCCGTATAAAAGGCGTTTGTTTCTAAGGCGTTTCGTTTAGAATAACAAAACGTAGGCCTACACTATAAAAATGCTTGAACGAAAAAGGTACCACGAAACCTTCTTGTCAAGATAAACCGACTTTAAAATCAATTTTAAACCTTTTCCAATAAAATAATTTCAAGACCTAATTTTTATATAAGAAATAAAATTTTAAAAAATAATACTCTAAAATGTCTTTAAAATGCGATTCAAAATTAATCATTTAGAAAAACATCATTTTTTTCGAAAGTTGTTTATCATTATTTCATATGATAAAATTAGATATTGAAACTATATGAAAATTGTCTTTATTATTTTAGTTTCAGTTGTTTATCTATTCCCAATTCAAGGGGAAATTCCCCTTGTAACAAATTTTTAAAAGGTTTCATTACGACCTCGGTGGAACAGTTTTATTTATTTTTTTTTACAATCTCCAAAGAAAAAAAATGAGTCATCATAAAGAAGGTCGATAAAAGAACTTGGTATAGGGGGTATAACCCCTTAAATTACAATACCAACAGTTGGGGTCAAATTCTGAAAAATTGGAACGGTCACCCAAGCAATCACAGAACTTCTTTATCGAAGAGAGCGAATAGTCTTCAAAAATTGCCTATGCGCTCCTGGCCTACGTATGGTGGAAGAACGTACCAAAATTGCCCAAATAGATCGCCATTACACGAGAGTTTCAAGAGAAATGACACTTGAAAACTATTATTAATTACTATTGTTATTTATTATTATGTACTATTGTTATTTATTATTACTATTACTGTTACTTGCCATTTTCACTTCCCTTATTCATTTAATAAATAAACTGAATCCCAATAATTGTGCCTAAAAAGCTTCCGTGCTTTCAACGGCATATTCAAATTAGAATACTTTAAATACAGTATATTAATGTCATATTAGATATCTAAATTGTACATAAAAAGTGTGAAATATATATATATATATATATATGTGTGTGTGTGAATATATATATATATTATATATATATATATATATATATATATAATTAATCCTATTAATGTGCCTAAAAAGCTTCCGTGCTTTCAACGGCATATTCAAATTAGAATACGTTAAATATATTAATGCCATATCAGATATCCAAATTTTATGCAAAAATATTGAAAAATATTGCAAACTTTATGTAACTTTTATTCTTTTACTGAAGAATATTTTTTGAATTTGAATTTGAATTTTGAATTTTGAATTTTGAATTTAAATTTTGAATTTGAATAAATATGGAAAATGAATACGTCTTATTTACATCTTTACATACCGACCATCATTAGTCAGCTTTATTTCGTAATCAAATGATTACAACTACTAGCAGTACAACTACTTTTATAAGTAAATATCCTACTGAATACAATTACAGTAAAAGTGTAACTCTGAATCGAAACTACAGTAATGAAAGTAGCACTAAACCAGAGAGAGAATAAGGGCGATAAGAGTGAACTAAAAGGACTTAATTTTATCTAATTCAGATTACTTAAATCGATTAAAGTTCTAGATTTAATGATTAATTAAATTAAATTCGTATTTTCGCCTCGAAATCGAAAAAGGTCCTTTTCGTTCGCGCGAAGATATATGAAACATTTACGATAATCAAATAAACGATCGAAATTAGATGAGTTTGAGAGACAGAATCGCATTAAGTCTCTCAATAAGAGATTCGATTGAGATACTGAAGTGTATATATATATATATATGAGAGAGAGAGAGAGAGAGAGAGAGAGAGAGAGAGAGGAGAGAGAGAGAGAGTTCCAAAAGATTAAAATCTGGGCTGAAACTTTCCTACTCAACGTATCTGATCAAAGCCGAGTTTCAGTTCATCCAATTCTCTCTCATGCTCTTATCATGTACGCATGTGATTGTACAATCTGTGTGTGTGTGTGTCTGTGTGTGTGTGTGTGTGTGTGTGTGTGTGTGTACGGAATCAAGACTGTATAAAAAGGTCACTTGCATACACACACACATATAACCTTTGGTTAGCTTCCGCCCAAATTGTTCATTCTGACGAAGGTCAAGCTTTTCACTCCACCTTAGACCTACAGTTTAACGTGGAATCCGAACCACGCCCCACCAGTAGTCCAGCATCTAGGCCACCCAGGGTACCCATTTATCTACCAACCACTTTTTTTATTGTGTGGAAGGATGAACAGCTGGTTTTGCTGTGCGCCGGCTGCAGTAACCGGGTCTCGAACCCGGGGCCGATGGATTCGTAGTCAGCGACGCTAACCACTACACTACCGAGGCGCATATATACCAGGTGAACCAAAAGTAGGTGGACAGTAGGTTGAATAGGGTTTGTGTTATATTATATTATAACTATGGTGTTCATTATAACTATGGTGTTTGTGTTATATTATATTAAATATTATAACTAAATTTATTTAAATTTAATCTTTTTTCTTTTCAGATAGTTCAGAGAACCCATAATGGCAAATAATCTAAATACTGATGCCAGAAAATGGGTGTTAAAAGAGTATTGGAAATCTCAAAATACTGAAAACTGTTAGAATAAAATGGGTTGAAACATTTGGTACTCAAGCCCCAAAGAGACAAACCATTTACCGCATTCGTGACAAATTTGATGCCACTGGCTCAATTCTTAATGCCCCAAGAACTGGTCGACCCAAAACAGTTTGCACAGAGGACAATAAGCAACTTGTTGCCGAAGCATTTGTTCACAGTCCCAAAAAGTCCACCAGAAGAGCCTCAGCAGAACTGGACATTTCACAAACCTCTATTATACGAATTCTGAAATCTATTTGGTTGAAAGCTTATTGTCCACGGCTAATTCATGGCTTATTGGAGGATGACCCAGATAGGCGGCTGCAATTTAGTGAGATCATGCTGAACGAAAGTGAAGGAAATCCAATAATTTTAGATAACATTGTGTGGACCGATGAGGCTTCTTTCAAATTATCAGGTCATGTTAACCGACATAATTGTGTTTACTGGTATAGTGAGAACATGCATTTAACATTAGAGCAGCAACTAAACCAGCCTGGTGTCACTGTTTGGGGTGGTATTTCAAGTTCTGGTGTTTTAGGACCAATTTTGTTGATGGAACAGTCACAGGTGATAAGTATCTCGAAATTCTAATGAATGAAGTTGTTCCACACTTAAAACAACAGCCTAATTCACATGACTCTATTTCAACAAGATGGGGCCCCTCCACATTATTCAAGAGCAGTCCGTGAGTATCTTGATGAAACATTTCCCGAGAAATGGATCGGCCGAAGAGGTCAAATTGAATGGCCTGCACGTTCACCTGACTTTACCCCAATGGATTTTTCTTTTGGGGAGTACTCAAGGACAAAGTTTATAGTCGAAAAACCACGAAGTGTTGGTGATTTGAAAAATTACATCAGAGATGCATTTCAAGAAATTAATGCACAAAGAAACTTGTGCAAAAATGTTTGTCGAAGTGTGAAAGGTAGACTTCAAAGCTGTGTAAATTGTGATGGACAGCAATTTGAGCACCTGCGTGATAAAATTTTCAGTGTTTTTGTATGTATTGGTATAAGTTAATTTTTTTTTTATTTTGTATTATAGTATACAAAAAAATTAAAATAATTGTATATGTATTCTCAAAATAAACGTTATCATTACTGTCCACCTACTTTTGGTTCACACACATAATATATATATATAATATTATATTATATAATATATATAAATATATATTATATATATATATATATATATATAAGCGTACACGGAATAATTTCAATTACAATAATAAAAATCAATGTTTGAAAGAAATGCAAACAGATAAATGTGTTGTCTTGAATAAAGTATCTCTCTAATGTATCTCTCTAAACAAATTCTCACAATATATATATATATATAATATATATATATATATATATATATATATATATATATATATATATATATATATATATATATATATATATATATATTGACGTCAGCAATGTATTTATAAGGTTAAATATTTAAAATTCCTGTAAAGTCTTAAAAATCAAATAATCCCCAATTAGCTCTTCGAGGTTTAAAAACTTCTTCAGCTCCTCAAAATCCGACCATTTAAAGTGGTTATTACAAAGCCTCAAGGAATATATAGTCTTCTTCTTCGACCACGAATATATATATATATATATATATATATATATATAATCTCGTTGAATTTCTTTCTTTTAAAACTAATCCTTTCCCCTCGGTACCTGTTGGAGACCCTCACTTTTGAGCATCTTTCCCCTCGAAAAGAAAGTATCAAATAGGGGACAATTACACGCTAAATATGGCTTCCAAACGGACGGGCAAAGTCAATTAATGTTCCAAATTAACTTATGAATAAATATTACATGGAAATTCACGTTCAGTCGATGATGGGAGCATAAGGGAGAGAGAGAGAGAGAGAGAGAGAGAGAGAGAGAGAGAGAGAGAGAGAGAGAGAGAGAGAGAGAAAATACTTTATTTCTTTATGCTATTTTATATTTTATGTCAGATAAATTATTTTTATTAACATAAGATATTACCCATTTTTATGTATATACTCAAAATTCACACTTGTATTAAACCCATAAAGATATATATATAAAGTAGGGAACACATTGACCTGAAGGAGTCATTCACCTTGGGTGTCCTCCATCAAAAGAAAAAAAAAAGGGTCTATACACAAATTTTCAGCTATGAAAGATTATAGGTCATTGTCAAAAACCCTCTCTGGAAGTGAGTTCCAGAGAATTATCAGTTCAGGTTATGAATGTATTGCGAAAGTCTTCAGAAATTCTTCATTGTGGTGTTTGTACAGTAAAGACATGAACGATTCCGGAGATTCCGGAGAAGTTTGAGAAGTTATTAAGTATGGCTGATATTATGGACTGAAGCACTCCGGATCAGCGGTAACTGAAGTATTTCCAGAAAAGTGACCAGCTATGATGATGATAACGATGAAGATGAAGATGATGATGATGATAATGATGATGACGATCTACAGATCTACAGAAGCTAAGGCTAACAAAGACCCTAAGATCCACTCTAAGGATAGCCCGAGAGAGAGAAGAGAGTAGTGGGATAAAAGAAGAGAATAAGGGGTTAAGTAAGTAGCAAAACCTATCATTCGTGTGTTAACATTCATTCAGAAAGAGAGAGAGAGAGGGAGAGGGAGAGGAGAGAGAGAGAGAGAGAGAGAGAGAGAGAGAGATATGACGCGTTTCAGTGGAGAAGGGGCGAACGCCACAAAATTCGAAAAATGAGTTTTTTGTCGTATAATTATCCTTTAAAACCTTGCTTTACTATGCAAAAAATTAGATGTTAGTCTGCACTCTTTCACGGTAAAATTTAGGTTTTAATGTATCTCAGAGAAATTCACTCCGCATCATTGCTTCACATTGAACACATCTATCTACTTTCTGGTCACTCGACAATGCCTGTGATGCTCAATTTGGCCAAATTGAACAAAATATAAAAAATAATTACAGCAATATTATTACACCAAAAAAGCTTATGTTACGGCCATAACTACAGCCGTTTCGCAGCGCTTCCTAGTTGTAGAAATGAAACAGGCTGATTTTCTCGATTTTGACGTCCTAAAAACGTGCATTGTCATTAGGAAATCAACAACTACTAAATTTACAGATGCAAGAAAGTTAATATTTGACTTTCAACACAAAGAAGGCTACGTAATATCTACTGCATACCGCACAACCCCAGATAATAGCCATCCCGTCAGACTGCAGAAAGGGTAAAAATCCTACAGTGTCAGTTTATTCAATCTAGCCCAGCAGACACTGCAACCAAATATTCCCAATTGCTGCCAATAACTAAGGAAAAAATAAAGATCTCAAAGAATTATCAGACCTAATGCCTGCAACTGCAGTGAACTATTATACAAGATTGTTAAAGGAACTGGGAAGAAACCGAAACAGTTGAAGCAGGTAATACAACATTCGACGAAGAGGACCAAATAATGGATTACACCAGTTAACATCAGAAGCTATCAATAAATAATGTTGTAAAATTTCTTGGCGTTTTATTATATCGACATATTGCACAACAATATTTTACTCAAATATGTGTTCAAATTCATACAACATTTCAATAAACCGGAAAAATACAAAGGTTTAAAGTTTACAAACTTTAACTGCATTTTGTGGCATAATTCGAAAATGTTGCGTTCGCCCCTTCTCCACCGAACGCGTCATATATAAAATACTTTATTTCTTTATGCTATTTTATATTTTGTCAGATAAATTATTTTTATTAACATAAAATATTACCCATTTTTATGTATATACTCAAAATTCACACTTGTATTAAACCCATAAAGATATATATATAAAGTAGGGAACACATTGACCTGAAGGAGTCATTCACCTTGGGTGTCCTCCCTCAAAAGAAAAAAAAAAGGTTCTATACACAAATTTTCAGCTATGAAAGATTATAGGTCATTGTCAAAAACCCTCTCTGGAAG
>JAJOZX010001573.1:0-32500 GCA_023014485.1 Bathynomus jamesi
CATATTTCCTTGAGACAAAAACCGGACATTGGGATGGCAAAAAAGGGACGGGGGTTATGTAATATTCTGTATTCATGAAAAAGTAAGTACATAAACCGGGACAAAATTGACATTTTTATTAAAACGACGGGACGGCCAGGAAATATAAAACAAACGGTACTGTCCCGTTCAAAACGGTACGTATGGTCAGCCTAGTCTTAAGTCGAGTAACATTTTATAAATTCATTTCTTCACTTAAATGTTAACGTTCCGTGTAGCGGAAAAGTATAAATTTAAAAATAAATATTGTTACCATAAATTTTGTTAATGCATGACTCAATGGGTCAATATCTGTATATCAATAAAAATATTTACTTTAAGAAAATATGCAATAAAAAAGCATGCAGTATAAATTGTAATAAATTATAAATAAAATTTTACTTCTTTCCTTAACCTTGTAGACAGTATATTGGAATTGATGTTCTTGTCCTTTTTTTTCAAACTTCATGGAGTTGGCAACCCTACGTAGCCCTACCCCTGCCCTCATCAAGCGTTGCAAGTCTTTCGGTTACCTCACGTACACTGCGTTTTATGTCATCTAATTCCTCCACTAACTCGCAAAAGAAACAAACTGATCTCTCGGTAATCGCCATAGGACCGCCGTTATAATCCTTAAATTCCGAATACCACCGGTTTACCCTACACCTAACACACGACGCTTTCTGCGACGGCATCGCGCAGTTAAAAATTAGTTTAAACCGTCACAGGTATAAGTTAAATTAAGCCGGCACGCTATGAAAACTTCTAAATCGCTAAAAACCACTAATATTCAATTACTTAACTATAACAACGTGAATATAAACGCAAGTGGTAAATTTCCAAACATGTAGTAAATTTCCAAACAACATTAAAGCGCATAGCAAGTTTTCGTTCTAAGAGTTGCCACTAAATATATATATATATATATATATTTTTAAAATTTTTAACGCCTTTTTTTTGTTATTCTTGTCCTGTTCTTTTAAGGGTTTACAAGCAGAGCCTTCGGCTCCCTGCCCTACGAGTGGGGCTTGTGCTTCGCAAACTCGCTTACGGCGAGGTCACGTTAGGGTTACCCCTTTGGGGGAGGTCATTCTCCCTCTTCCCCCCAAAACCCCTCACCCCCCTTTATGCAACTTTGGGGGCTAACCCCCACCCCTTTGGTGCATAACTCTCTCCCCATTACCCCCAACTCCCCAGGGGGTCATACTACTACCTTGGAAGATTGTGTAACACTATTTTCATATTTTTTATATTTTTACGGAAATGGAGGTGTTTTTTTTCCTTTTTGTAAGGTTTTTTTAAAAATGTTTAAGGATTATTATCATGCACATAAAAATGATTTGCGTTTTAGCAGAACGTATTTTTCAGACTGGTGCATGATTTTTGTACGTAACACCTTTTTGTTTTAAACAAATTTTGCACAAAATTAGCGCTCATTCTATTTTTTGAACAGAAGTTTTTAAGCCAGTGAGAACTTAACATTTACTTTAAGCTCACGAACCACTTACATTTTGAGTGCAGCTTCACAAATTTGGTCCCACTGGATTTGGATGTAACGCTCAAAATTTTACTTTTGTAAATTTATAGACTGCCGTCCGCGAAATGCTAGTCGGGGATCGAAAGAGATTTATCCACGCACTACTGTGCATGGATGATAACTCTAAATGTAATATACACAAATACAAGGACTGTACACCGACAAAACAGATTGCAAGCTCAAATACCTACAAACCTTTGCTCGGGAAACCAAAACAGATTTTGAGTTTGCAAAAATAAAGAGTTTATTAATAATATAAAATATAGTATAATGCTGACATAAATAAAAAACATAAGTTAGGATTTGAAAAGTATGATATGAATTCTAAGTAGGCCTCGGGTAAATCCCAGAAATGGTACGTGTCTTCTTGCACGAAAACATCCGAACAGGTTTCAACTTGTTCTTACTGGAATATGACTTTTTTTTTGTATAACCAATAAGGTATGGGAATACCAGTCACGTGATGCCACACCATGAGTTCATCCAATCATGCGTTCGTTAATAGGCTTATTTTTCAAATAGTATCCGAAATACATAATTAATTAATTTAATACTTTCAAATAGGTCACATTGGTTAGTTAAGTAATATAAAACAGTTAGGAATTTGTAAAATTCATCAAATGACCTATTTAAAGTTGTTTGTTAAGTTCTAGGATCAAATGGAAAAAAGAATAAAGAATGTCTTTCCCAACGCGAGATGAAAACCTGAAATCTCGAGTCTGGAGGGGAGAAAGAGAGCGTGCAAGAAGACCAGAACACAGTCGAGAGCAGGCCACCAGAGAGAGAGAGAGAGCTGTGGCAGTCGAGTCAGTGAAGAGTCGAGAGAGAGAAGTGGGCTAGACGAAAGAAGTCACGTAAAAGAAGTAAAGGGGAATCTTCGAATGATTTCTTCGAGTAGACAAGAAGCACGTTCGATCTAAGCCAATTCATATATTGTTTTATTGTTTTTTGGGTTTCATATCTGTAACTTAAGTATATAAGAATATTTTTTTAACAACGTGTTTCATATCCGATTGTGACTAATATGTGGTTCAAGAAAAAGTAAAAGAATATGCGACTTAAAACAAGCATTCATCCGCAAGACGATCGAGGAGGAAAACAGGTAGCAGAAAACAAAAACCAACCAAAAATATTTCTACACCTTCATGAAAATGAAAATGAAATGTAAACAAAGAGTTGGTCCATTATAAGATCGAGTAAACAAATACGCAAATAACAGAAAAAATGAGCGAATTGCTTAAGAAACAATTTAACTCCATGTTCAGTACCCCTAAGCTCGAGGAGAAAGTAAAAAATCCAAAATTCTTCGACAAAGCTACAAACCAGTCAAGGACAGGTACAGATACGAACCAATTACTTGATTTTGTTTTCTGGAAGGGTACAAATTAAGGTTCTATCACAAATAAGAAAAAATTCAGCACCACGACCAGACACATAGAGTGCCAAGTTTCTGAAGCATTGCAAAGAGAGTGTAGCCAAGTCTCTATACTTACTATCACTCGACACAGGACAAATCTTATGCCCATTAACGAATACAAACATTGTTCCCTTATTCAAAGGAGGTAGCAGAGCAATGCTTAAGAATTATTGCCCAGTAGTACCAACTCCCACCTAAATTTTCACTATTAAAATTGAAAAAGCATTACATAGTATTAAACTACATTCTTGAAATGATGGCAAGAAATATTTCATACTTAAAAACTAAACTTCTGTTATTATTGAGAAGTTTGTCGAGTCCCCTTCAGATAAATAGCGTGACTAAATGGGAATGAACATCATTTATCCATTTTACATGAGATTTGGAGTCACTGTAAACCATTTCAACAAGTCCACAAGACGCTGCTTTTAAATTCTTTGAATTGAACAAATACTATTGCAGTATTGTATTGGAGTGAGTGTATCAAAGTTGAGATGTGAACCTTTTGGATTGTTTTATAGTTATAGATTTCCTTTTTTATGGAAATTACATTATAGGTGTTTTATACAAATCTTAATTGCAGTAAATTACTCTAATAATCACTACTTGAAATCAAGATTTTGTAAACTTTTTTATTACAAAATACATTTCATAGGTTCTTATCGTTTAATCTCAATAGGACACGATGGTTTCACGGTGTTCATAAATTGTAATGAGATCTGGCTGTATGAAGGGTTTA
Source organism: Bathynomus jamesi (assembly GCA_023014485.1). Taxonomy (NCBI): domain Eukaryota; kingdom Metazoa; phylum Arthropoda; class Malacostraca; order Isopoda; family Cirolanidae; genus Bathynomus; species Bathynomus jamesi. Next base: position 3,712 of record JAJOZX010001573.1, read on the forward strand.
TTTCATGTGATGTTGTAAACTATGAGCATTTTGGTGAATTCAGAGCTTTTGATAATTTGACCGTACTATTATTAGGACCTATTCATGATGAGTATGTAAATAGTTAATTTCTGACTGTCTCTTTCTCATTATTATCACCAGCCCAAGCCAACAATGGCTATCATATTGTATAGTCATACTCCGTCACAGGTGAATGCTTCCATTCTCTCTGAGAAAGTTTTCAAACAACACAGGTTAGCTAAATGATTAAAGACTTGATAGCCAATATGGTGCTACGTTAATTCTGTTGGTCCATCATGAAAGAGATGTTGGAGGTGGTTTTAAAATCAGCAGGTGATGTAAGATGTTGGGTGGATAACGTATGAAGTATACTAAACAATCCTGATGGTGTTGCAATGTATGTTTTCCATGGAACTTGGCTCAGAAACCTTTGAGCCAATCACCAACAACTACTTTACAATCATTATGCATATTTGTACAGACACTTTTGATCTTAATTTGTAGAACCCTATCTTATATGTATTGTGTTCTTTAAATATGTGATAGGCTGTTGAATGAATATTAAAAACAAATTGTTTTTGTTGGTGTTTCCTAGGGTCTTGTTATAACGTTATAACCTGAAACAAAATATTCCCAGTATGAGTCGAATGACTCCATCTTTTTGGTAAAGCCAGTGGCGTACTAAGGGGGGTGGAGGGGGGTGGTCCGGCCCGGGTGAGAGCCAGGAGGGGGTGCCATCGGGAGAGTTGAAATACCAGTACAAGTTTTTAAACCAAATGAAAAATTCGCCAAAGCAAGAAAAAAAATTAAAAATGTTCAAACTATTACAACTTAATGTTAATTTCCACTATAAAATAAATTTTTATTTTTATTGGCAATACAAAATTTACAAACTAAAAATTAAATATTTAAAACTGTTTCTTGAAGATCAGCGCAATGAAATTGTGGAGAGGACCATTCATTATGCAACTACAAAGTGTGAGGAAATGGACATTTCTATGGAGAGAAGAGGGAGAGTAAAGCTCTGAAAAAGGATGCCAGGGAGAGATGGCAAAGGATGCTGGTCTCACATTGCCAGAGGAAGTAAAAAGGGCTATGTTTGAATGTCTTGATCGCTTTCATCAAGAATTGGAGATTCGTTCTAAGGCAATGGATCAAATTCTGTCAATCTTCGCTGTTATTCAGCCAAACACTTTGGTTGTTGCAACAGAAGAAGAACTTCGGAAGTATATTTTAAATTTGACTCAGATTTTCGATGAATTCTCTGATGAAGATATCAGTGTGGAAATTGGACGACTTCGGAGGCATTTGGAAGCTGCCGGAATCAGCGTTGAAGAGGCAAAGAAATGGACAGCATTGCAGTTTCTGGAGTTTATTATGAAATGGGATTTTTGTGAATCTTTGCCAAGCTTGTCACTGTGTTTGAGATTCTTTTTGACTGTCTGTGTGTCTATTGCTTCATGTGAAAAGTTTTTCCAAATTGAAATTGATAAAAAATTTCTTTCGCTCGACCATGAGTCAGACAAGATTGATAAATCTGGCTTTACTTTCAACTGAACATGACTATGCAAAGAAGGTGAATTTTGATGAGGTCATTGATCAGTTTGCAGAAATTAAGGCTCGAAAGCAGAAACTGTGAATCCTTTCTATTTACCTTTGAAGAATAGGCTGAGCGTTGAGACTGGATTTCCTGTGTTTTTTGTATAAAATAAAATGTAGTATTACCTGTTCACTGAATTTTAATGTCCTGCATTTTTCTTATTTCCAATTTGCTTATGACAGTACTGTACTGTTTAAAAATCTACTTGCAAACATAATATATTTTTCTGTGTTTAAATTTTAAAATTATTTATCGGGGGTGCCAAAGGAAGGATCCGCCCCAGGTGCCAAATACTTTAGGTACGCCGCTGGGTAAAGCTTTACCATTTCAAAAGATTTAATGTTTTTTGTCATTTTTTGCAAAGTTTAAGTTTTCATTAGTTTTATAAAAAAGATACACTTGGAGAATGTAGTATATGGGGCCTATCTTGATGCGGTACAGTACTGTGTTTGTAGATGTGAATTGAAAATATTAGATGAACCCTCTCGGCAGAGGGTCACCAATAGCTGTATCATGTTCTAATTCTTGTGCTTTTGATATATAGATCAATCTCGCAAATCTATGAGATATAATACTTTCAGAACTTAATTCCAGGAAAATATACCTTTGAGAATATTTAGATATTTCTTACGTCTTATCATGTTACAGTTATAAATTTATAACAAACTGATTAGTTTGCCTCAGATGAAATAAATGAATTCTATAATTCTATAAAGAATTCTATAAAGAAATCACACATGAACCAACATGGAAAGAAGATTGTGGAAAGGTTTCAACCCAGAGTCTTAACACTCTACAGGAAACAATTGTAAAACTGTGTAATGGCTCTTAAAAAGCACTATTATTTATTATTCGATAGGTTCTGAGAACTGAAACGTAGAAACATTAAAAATTTTCTCATATTCTTATTTAAGTGAATGTTTTAAGCTTATTTAGCAATGAAAAGAAATTAATGAATCCCTAAAACAAGTAGTAAGAACTTTTATAAAGAGTATGAAAGGTTAACTGTGAGGCCTGAAGATTTACTCAAGTAACCTACTCATTCTTTATAAAAATAAAATTTTGTAGTTGAGTCATCCTTCCTGATTTTATAGTATAAAATCCAATACATATTGGTGTAAAATGTTATACTTTAAATAGGTCTAGTTAAAAATCTTCCTGCAAAGTTTTAAGTATGCATATTTATATTTTAACTAAAATTTGAAAATTGTTGGCAAAATCTCTGTACAAAATTTTAAATGTGGGTGCAAGATCACCTGCATGAGGTAAAGGTTGGTGTACTGTCACGAGTCTTGATGTAGAATCCATGAAAAGTAACCAAGAATTTTAATTTAGATTATAAATGGTGAAAAGATTTGTTTTCATAATCAAAAGGGAAGATATTAAAACCATTTTCCAAGTTAAATGTGATTACTAAAGGCCGGATTTAAGCCTTTGAATTGATTTCTCATAGACTAAGCTAGCTTCATGCTACTTTATACATGACATAGAATAGCAGAGAGTAAATATAAAGAAAGAACAGATCACCTCTTTAATAATTATTTAGAAATTTTACATCTTGCCTGTAGTAATCTTCAATCATTTGATTCCCACTCTAAACGCAGACAAGTATTACAATGATATAAGAATCATATTAGCTAAGGGGATCAGGAGGGACCATGATTAATCCTGGATGGAATAATGTTATTACCCCTATGAAGAGAGATTCAAAAGACATTTGTGGTTTATGGTACCTTCATGATAAACCCGGAATAGAACTGATTTAGATGAATATGTGTAGAAGTTAAATCCAATGTATCAAGTTGGTTCAATTTTGGCCAACTAAATGAGAAATAAATTTGAATATCGTTGAACAAGTGGATGAGTGAGAGAATGAATTAAGGAGGGTAGTGATAGGTTTTGATGATGTACGTGAAAAATTATTGAATGTAAATAAATTATGAACCAGATTGGTTCAGTTTTGGGCCAACTAGTTGAGAAATAAATTTGAATGTGGGCATGTAATGAAATCATAAGTAATCATTCTACCAATCAGTATTTTGAATGCCCCCTTCATGGATATAAAATTTAGCAAACAATACGATGATCAGTGAATGTAAGTGTATTTGAAAAATAATCGCAATACAATAAATACATTATTATTAGTGTACAATCGTTTGACTATTGCGCCTCGGTGGTGTAGTGGTTAGCGTCGCTGACTACGAATCTATCGGCCCCGGGTTCGAGACCCGACGGCAGCCGGCGCGCAGCAAAACCCAGCTGTTCATCCTTCCACACAATAAAGAAAGTGGTTGGTAGATAGATGGGTACCCTAGGTGGCCTAGTGGTTAAGACGCTGGGCTGCTGATGGGGCGTGGTTCGGATTCCACGTTAAACTGTAGGTCTAAGGTGGAGTGAAAAGTTTGACCTTCGTCAGAATGAACAATTCGGGCGGAAGCTAACCAAAGGTATTTAAAAACTGTGGATAGTTGGGAAAAGTGTTGAATAAAAATTCATTGGTAAAGAGAATGAATAATAACAGTAAATATTGTGAAAAGTTGTATAATAGTGAATGTGTAGGTGTGAGAAGTAGAGAAAAACCATGTAAAAGGTGATTGTAATTAGTAAATATGTGGATAAATTTGGAGTTGATATAAATGTGCTACAAGAGATAAGGATAAGAAACGTAGAATTGGTCTGTGAGGTGAGTAAATGGAGATATTGGTCTCAACTAACACACCATTAGAAGTAGGCTGTGCCCTCAACCTTATGAAAGGGAACATTGAACACCTAAGGCTGGGTGTTCCCTACACCAATTTTGAACATTTTTGTCCCTGAGTTCAAGCACTGTGCCCACCCCATGGAGAAGAGTTGATTTATTAGTTAATGGGTGTTTTAAATATAACTAGCATGAATCTGTAGTGAAGGTAGACCTTGTTTGTCTTTGTGTTGCTTTATCTTATTAAGCATTATATACTCGTATATGCATATACGAATTAGTGTCTTTTTTATGCAGGAGGGAAGGAACAAGGGGCGAATGCCTGCAACCTCCCCCCGTACCATAGAGGAAGAAGAGAACCAAAATCAAGGTCCAAGATTTACAAAATACCTCGACACTCTGCGATTGAAAGATTGGAGGTCATAGACAGAGAGAAAGATGGATTCAGGGAAATTGTTCCAGAGCTGACCGGTTGAATAGATGAAAGGTTCAAAATACAAGGAAACAACGAAACAACGAAACGCCAAGAGTGTTAAGAGAAGAGGAAGGATTGAGTTGTGTATTGTTGAAGATAAGGGGATAGTCGTGTGGAAGATTGTGACGAGTAGACAGATGGAGAAGCTGAGTTTTTGAGGCAATGAAAGTTACAATGTTTTCTCTGCCCCAATCAGAGATAGCAGAAAGATCAGATGTCAGGTGTACTATAGTCATCCTACACGAAGCATGGAGTGACTGTTAAGATGGACGTTTTGTGAGGCCGGTACAGAAGAGAAGAGTGGAATCATCGGCATAGGAGTGAATAGGACAGAAAGTACGACGTAACAGGTCATTGATAAATAAAAGGGAGAGATCATATGATAGGACAGTGACCATCTACAACCGCAGCTAAGATAGGACAGAAAGGAAATTAAAGATGAATTCGCAGATAGAAGGATAGAAACCGAAGGAGGACAGTTTGTAAATTAAAGCTTTAGAAAGGCAAGAAATCAAGGCAGTTGAACGATAGTTGAAAGGTTGAGAGCGGTCGCCCTTCTTTGGAACAGGCTGAATAAAAGCGAACTTCTAGCAGGAAGGAAAGTACCAGATGAAAGACAAAGACGAGAGAATTTGCCTAGGCAGGGTGTCAGCACATAAGCACAGTTCTTGAGAACAATAGGAGGGACACCGTCAGGACCGTACGCCTTCCAAGATTCTAATTTCAGACATAATTAAGACAGAGAGAAGAGTTGATGGAGGAACAGCACCGAAATTGTCAGGGTTGAGGTGGAGGCGAAAGTCTGAGGGAAGAGTTCTGCTTTATCAGGAGAAGGGACGGCAACTGAGCCGTCGGAATGGAAAAGAGGAAGGAAAAAAGAAGAGGAAGAAGAATTAAAATTGTTGGTGAGATTCTTGGCGCAGAAAGAGCGAGGAGAATTAGAATTGGATAGGTTTTCAAGCTCGACGACTCCTTACAAAGATAATTTCCCCCTAAATTTGTGGAGACTAGACCACACAACTAGAGATATATGATAATAACAATTCCCAAAGACATCTTGTATTTGACTTTAGCTTATATGGGAACCTTAAATTTTAATATTAGAAAAAACCTTTAAAATTGCTCAGAGAATTTTACCTGTAACTATACTGTATATTAAAATCATATTCACCCCGTTTAAATTGGCTTATCATTTATTTAAATACAAAGATGTTGTTCCTACACCGTTTAAGTCTTCCATAGTTTACCAGTACAAGTGTGACCATTGTATGGAATCATATATACTGTAGATAAAACCAAAAGAAACCTAAACTCCTGTATTTACGAACACCTGGGTAAATCTGTCCGTACAAAATTACCTCTTGACAACCCACTTAACTCTTACATACGCAACCATGAACATAATACGAGTAATAACCACCCAATGTCACAGTCTAATTTCAGCGTACTTGCTTTTGGGAACTCTGACCTTAAGCTTAAAATTATGGGATGTAATATATTTATAAACTAAAACCAGACCTCAATTCTGACGAATCATCGATAGATCTTCTGTTTCAATTAGGTATTTATTCACCTATTTTACCTTTTGGTTTTTTTTTATGTTACGTTTAAATTTTTGTTAACCACCTCTTTATAATTTTAATTTTGTTATTTTAAAATGGTCATTAATCGAACTTATTTTGTATTTAAAGTTAATCTTCTACTGTTTTAGCCTTGAAGATGCAATGAGTACATTCGGAAACGTTGGTATCAATTAAAGTTTAAAGAATGTTTATTTTTTCTCTGGTGTTCCTGTTCATTATATTTACCCTATTTATTTTTATTTATTCCCTTTATCTTACCCCTCCCTCATTTCCGCCCACTCTCCCACCACCCGCATATATTTTCTATTTTATTTTTTTTTTCCATTATGACCATCCTCCTTATCTTACACCACAGTCAAACCCTTATTTACAAAGATGTGATTAAAATTTTTCTTTTCCCCTTTCTTTTCCTTCTCCCCCTTTCCCCTCGTTTCCACTCACCCCTTTCCCTCATTTCCATGGCAACCACTCGACATATTTTCACGTATACTACTTGTCTAACATAGAGGAAACGAAAGATGAAGACGACTGGTCTCGACTACAATCCTTGTAAAGAAGACGTAAGCGATACACAATAACATACAGTACATATGGAAAATACTCGATGGATATATGCCAAACTTTAGAAATGAAATAAAAACACACTGGAATGAGAGAAGAGCTAGCCCAGCTGGATAACTGATTGAAGATCACAAAGCCCAACGAAAAGAAATTGCTACTGAGTCGTTGGTTCGATACGAGTCAGAAGGGGATGACTTCCTTTCACGAATTGTGACTGGGGATGAGACTTGGGTACACCACTTTGAACCTGAACCAAAACGCTAATCCAGGGAGTGGCATCACGCAGACTCCCCACGCAAGAAAAAGTTCAAAATGGCTCCCTCTGCAGGAAACGTTATGGCTACCATCTTCTGGGACATGGAAGGGGTGAGTCTGGTGGACATTATGAAGAAAGGACAAACAATCAACTCAGAGGTATATATTGCTATCCTGCAGAGACTCCAGAGACGTATAAAGCGAGTTCGACCGGAGAGAAAACTGGAAGACGTCCTTGTTTTGCACGATAACGCAAGACCACACAACAGCTTGCAGACAAGAGAGGCCATCACAAAAATTCTCTTGACTGTGTTACCTCACCCTCCATACAGCCAGGATCTGGCACCTTGAGACTTCCATTTGTTTGGGCCAATGAAGGATGCTATTCGTGGAAGAAAGTTTCAGAGTGACGATGAGGTTGTTGAGGAGGTTAAGAGGTGGCTCGAGCAGAACCCAGCGAACTTTTCCCAGCATGAAATAAAGGCCCTTGTTTCGAGGTGGAGGAAAACAGTAGAAAAGGATAGAGACTATGTGGCAAAATAAAAACTTGTAAAAAAGGTAACTACTTGTGTACAAAATTTCTGGAACTTACAAGGAAACTTGGAAAGAAAAAAAAAGATGGGGCAAAATATATTGAATGGCCCTCGTGTGTGTGTGTATATATATATATTATAGTATTTTCAAACCTCATTTTGTTCCAAACATTTATTTACTTATTATATATTTATGTATTTTTCCGTGGTGTTCATTTGTTTCACGAAAAAATAATTAATCGAACGAATTTCCCAAGTGACACTTGGAAACTAACCTAAATTTCTTTTTGTTTATATATTTGAAAAAGAATGTATTAAAGAGGAAAATGCGATTATTTTTCGATCAAAGTGAGAAAGGAAACAAAGATTCTTGGTGAAAACAAGAAGACCCAAATGGAAATGACATTGTTCTCTGGATTCTTCATGTTGAAAATCCTTTTATACTTTAACTACAGGTGAACCAGGTGAACTATTGATAACTCTATAGGTATTATATCTGTGGAAATTGAAAGTTATATATATATTATCAGTGTGTGTGTGTGTGTGTGTATGTGTGTGTGTGTGTGAATGTATGCGGGGGAAATTAAACTTACTTTGAAGTAATTTTTATACTTTATTATACAAACTTTCTGGAATATTATAACTCCCTTAACCGTCAGTGTTTTGTACGGCGGCGGCTATGGTTAAGTAAGGTTAGGTGCAAAATAAATACTGTAAAGACGTTAATTAGTATGTTCTACTCGTGTCTGAGGCTTGCTGTTGAACCTGAAAATAAAATTATCCCTTATAAGAAGAAATCGAAGGTGGTAATCCCGAGTCTTACGGTTGCATAAAAGGACCTGTTCCTAGTTCAGAGGTTCGCAAAGTTATTCTCTTTAGAAAACATGAGATGCGTTATAGGCGTTGGATGACCTCTTTTAGAAAAAATGTACATTATGTATCATATTGTACAAATATCATATTTGTATCATTGTAAAGGAATGAGATTCATTGTTGCATGGAACTTCTGGAACCAACATTGAAGCGAATGTTTCTAGTTATTATTATTATTATTATTATTATTATTAGTAGTAGTAGTAGTAATAATATACGGTCTTAATATTCAAACATTCAAACTTGAACTACACCATATGGACTCCAAACCATAAGTTAGGGCCGTCGGACATTGTGCGATAAACGAGACTCAATCAAATATGAAGTTGTAAACAGCATGACACATTTTACAGCTTTGGTCGAAAGTTCTGGGTATTCAGGATATATATGTAGCCAGAAAGCCAATTTCAGCTGTGAGAAAACCAGCCTCAAGGACTTGTTAGTGTAGTCATATTTGAAATTCTGCTTGTAGATAGCACTGCGGACCCCTGAGCAGGGCCGTTTCCTGGCATAAGCAGACTAAGCTGCCGCTTAGGGCCCCGCTGCTAGTAGGGGGCTCCTAGACAGGCTCCCAGGTCATAGCTCAGTGGGCAAGAATAGGAATATAGCTGAAGTTATTATTAATATTATTGTTATTATTATTATTATTATCCTTATTATTATTATTATTATTATTATTATTATTGTTATCATTATTATTATTGTCGTATTAATTAAAGTTTTTGTATGAGACAAATGCGATAAAACGGAGACAAACGAAACGTTTTGGTCGTTATGTTTAAATAACTATTGTGAGATCTTATTTCTATATTATTTAACTTTATTCTTACTATATTCTTATACTTTCCTAAATGCTTAATTTTTCTAGTATTGTAAGACATTATTTCACTAATTTACTTATTATTAAGAGATTTTGTAACACTTTAAAACCTAGGATTATTTTCGTAATGTTTTCAAGTTTATTAATTCTTTTCTCATCTTTTTCAGATAATGTGAATTTTGTTGGTTAAAACCTAAATGGTTTCATTATTTGAATGTATTTGATTAACGTTACAAATATAACAATTATGATTATTATTATTATTATTATTATTATTATTATTATTATTATTATTATTATCATCATTATTATCATCATTATTATCATGATTATTATTATTTAGCAGATTCGTTGTGGTTAACTAGATGTGACTTCGTGCATCTTGGAAAATGAAACGACATTATCCATCAGGAGCTGAAAAACGGAAAAAGAAAATAGAGGAGGAGAAGCTTTCCAGTAGCACAGGTGAGATATGCCACTTGTATATTCTTATGATTACAGTTCAGGCAACTAGGTTAGGTAGACCATCAAGCTAGGCAAGTGCTCAGGAATCGTGTAGAGTAAGGTAGTCTCTGTAATATTTATATTTCGAAATGTGAAATTTAATGGATCACATCACCTCAAATTCTGTTCACACAGATCAATTATCAAACAAGATAAGAAAGAGTATTTTAGCAAAATCTAACAAAATATGTGATGTTATGTTCTTCTCAGGAGCACTACTGAAATATTTGGAAAAACCATCCTCAGCAAAGCCTGATGAGCATCATGAGCCAACAGCAGGACCATCCTCTATGCAACCTCAAACACCAGTAGAAGTAGAGCCTGATGAACCAACAAGTGGCCCATCTTCTGTTCAGCTTCAAACCACACACAGGCATTTCTACTGAGCAACAAGAACCAAGATCTGCTCCATCGCTTGATCCATATGACTGGCCAGTTGACGTGTCAGATGCCTTGAAGACAGATCTGGTGTCTCGAGGACCATTTCAAATCAGTCCAGATTTCACATTCCCTAAAAGAGAGGACGGTAGAAGCTTTCATCACCATTACATGTACAGAACATTAATTAATGGGGAAAAAATAAAGCGAAGCTGGCTGATGTACTCTAGAAGGAATGATGCTCTTTATTGCTTCTGCTGCAAGGTGTTTTCAAGGAAGTCGTACAAACTAATTATGGATGGACTTTCAGACTGGATAAACGTTGGTTCGCTTCTGAAAGGCCATGAAAATAGTTCAGAACATGCAGATAACATAGCAACATGGAAGGATCTGGAATTGCGGCTAAAAACTGGGAGGACCATTGACCAAACTGAAATGTCATTAATGGAGGTAGAGCGAAGACGCTGGCGAGATGTTCTCACACGTCTTGTAAGTATAATCCAATCACTGGCAGAGAGAACCCTTTCTTTCAGGGGGTCTTCCTCTACATTGCAAAATCGAGACAATGGCAACTTCTTGAAGGAGGTTGAGCTGCTTGCCAAATTTGATCCAGTGATGAAACAACACATCAGCAGAGTCGAAAGTGGCCAATATAGTCATTCAAGTTACCTAGGAAACATCATTCAAAATGAGCTCATTGGGTCCATTAGTGGGAAGATCTTGGATGCCATTGTTACAGAAATAAAACAAGCTAAATATTACTCACTCATTTTAGACTGCACTCCAGACATAAGCCACCAAGAACAGATGTCGATTATTATCAGAACTGTTAAAATGGGTGAAGTACCAGAAAAAAAAGAATACTTCTTGGGCTTTCTTGAGGCTTCAGAAAGTACAGGCCTGGGTTTATCAGTTCTGATTCTGAAGAGACTAGATGAACTGAATATTCACTTTGATGACTGCAGAGGACAGTCATATGACAACGGAGCGAACATGATGGGCAAGAACAAAGGTGTTCAGGCAAGGTTATTAGAGAAGAACTGTCGAGCACTTTATGTTCCATGTGGGGCTCACACTCTGAATCTTGTAGTGGCTGATGCAGCTAAAGCTTCCACAGATGCCATCAGCTTCTGTGGCAACTACAAAAATTGTACAACCTTTTTGTAGCAGCTACACAGAGATGGACAATCCTAAAGAAGCACGTGAACATAACACTCAAGTCTTGGAGTGAAACCAGGTGGGAGAGCCGGCTTAAGGGCATTGAGGCTGTGCGATACCAGAGCCACAACATCAGAAAGGCCCTGTTGGAAGTCAGAAACAATGCCACAGATGCCATAGCCAGGACTGAAGCACAAGCACTTGCAGAGGAGGTAGGGTCTTATCGCTTTCAGATTTGCACAGTAGTATGGTATGACATTCTTCATGCAGCTAGCCATGTGAGCAAACTTCTGCAGTCTCCTACAATGCAGTTTGATGTGGCAGTCAACCTCCACAAAAACAAAAACTCACTCACCAGCTACAGAAACATAGGTTTTGTTGCAGCACAAGTCGTAGCTAGGGACATATGTGAGGAAATGAATGTGGAGGCTGTGCTGAAGGAGAAGAGGCTCAGATCCACAAAAAAGCACTTTGCTTACGAAGCTCCTGACGAACCATTTACAGAAGCTTTAAAGAGGCTGGAAGTCAAATTTTTCAATGTGGTGTTGGATTGTGCCATCGGGTCAATAAATGAGATTCAAAACATTAGATGATGTGAGGGACATATTTGGGGTTCTCCTAAACTTCACCACAATGAACAAGGAAGACTTGTCCTGCAAGTGTGAAAAGCTCTCTAAGATACTGAGCTCTGGAGCTGACTCTGACATTGATGGAAGAGAACTGGCCCTCGAAATTAAGAACTTGCCGACTTTACCTTCACACAACATGACTGCTTTGGAGCTTCTCTCCTTCATTCATCAGAAGCAACTGGAGGAACTATACCCCAATCTCTGGGTTGCACTAAGAATTGCCTGCACTCTACCTGTGACAGTAGTGTCAGCCGAGAGGAGCTTCTCTAAGATGAAGCTAATCAAGAACTACCTCAGATCATCAATGGGGCAGGATCGCATCAGTGGCCTTGGCATCATAAGCATCAACCAGGACGTTGGCAGGGAGATTTGATATGATGATGTTATTGATGATTTCGTCCAGAAAAAATCTAGGAGGCAAAAATTTTGAAGATACAAACTGTTCTGTATAACTGTTAGCTGTTACACGATTGTATCGTAGAGTTAGTAATTGTTTGGTAGTTGATAATTGCATTATTTTTTTATACATAGTTCTGTGTCATTTGAGGGTTAGCGCGTCTTAAGGTACCTAGGCGCCACCACAGGCGAAAGCGTGTTTTTGATGGATATCACTCTTTTCACCCTTCCTCTATCGCGTGGTTTGGGTTATAATTATCTTACGACAATAGAAGTATGGTTGAAAACCTTATGAAGCGAACTACTTTTTTCACCTCATTCGCCAGCCAAAAGTTCACCCAAAGTTCGGCATAATAAGAAAATCAAAAAATTTAAAAAATATATATAAAATATAAAATATGAAAATCTATTCCAAAAACTCATCAACATCTTCATTAGCATACTTAGAACTCTAATTTAGCCAAAAATGAACGTTCTAGCTCAATTAATAACAGAGATACTATTGCGAGAAAATTATTGAACTTTGGAGGCAATTTCTGGCGAATTTTAATTTTGGCGCTTAGGTACCTTAAGACGCGGGACCCCTCAATTAGTTTATTCTAAATAATGTATAAGCTAATTTTCAGGAATTTCATGAAGAGTATTTTTTTCTGTTTGTCTTCTGAAAGTACATATTTGTTGTTTTGGACATAAATGTTTCATTAAAACTGTTTCATAATTGTTTTTTATTAACAGCCATTTTTTGCATGTGTGTGCTGAGGTGATGTAGTAAGGTGGTGGATGGAGGGGTGGGGCCTCAAATGGGTATACTGCTTAGGGCCACCTAATGGCTAGAAACGGCCCTGCCCCTGAGATATGACCGCGGACCACAGTTTAAGAAACCTTTTTATAGACAGCTGCGGATATCCGAAAATAATCATATGGGACTAGAACTGTTCATCACAAACACCAGGTCTGATCATGGTATGCAACGATTTCTCAAAGAAGAATTTGGGACCACTCCGCAACACACACACAGTCACACACACACACACACACACAAAGCTGGGCACTTGCGTTTTTTTTTGCGGTACTGCGGTACTGCGGTACTACCGCACTACCAAACCGGTACCGCATAACGCAGTACCGCAAAGGATCGCTGAAAGTACAGCCTGTACTTTCAGCGATCCTTTGCGGTACTGCGTTATGCGGTACCGGTTTGGTAGTGCGGTAGTACCGCAGTACCGCAGTACCGCAAAAAAAAACGCAAGTGCCCAGCTTTGCCACACACACAATATATATATATATAACAGTAATAGAAGTGGTTTCGTTTCAATTCTTTAAATATTTTAAACCGAAAACGCAAAATAACCTCTGTAACAATGAAACAGGAAACTCTCTCTCTCTCTCTCTCCTCTCTCTCGTGATTTTGTGTTCACGAAGCAGAAAGAAGCGTACAATTAATGCAATGTTCAGAATAAACATATAATGAAAATGCGCTATAATTAACAGGATAATTAATGAATATTTACAATAATGTAAATTTCAGTGTAATGAAACAATACCACATATATATTTCGAGAGTTCTAAGCTCCGCCTAGCATCACGCAGCGCGCAAAAGCAAAATTTTGTATAGTTTCCAACTTGTGTTGTGTGTGGTAAAAAATAATAAATATTTTTATGCATCTAGTCAGACGCATCTATGATACATGCATCTACAAACTTTTATACACTTTTGTAAAATCGAAGGAAAAACAAGTCAGTCCATAAATTTACAAAAATATGATACCACAGCCATAAAAATTTTGAGCTTCACATCCAAATCCAGTGCGACCAAATTTATGAAGCGGTACTCAAAATGTAAATGGTTCGTGAGAGTAGTATAGCCGCAAAAGGGGAGAGTGCAGGAATGTTGCAATTTATTACGTAATGTTGCAATGTTGCAAGGGGCGGGGTTGTTGCAAAGGAGGGTTGTTGCAAAAATCCCCCAAAGGGGGATGCTGCAGGTGCAACAAAGGGGGGGTCATGAAACTTGGATGCGGCGTTATCCCCCAAGAGAAAGGAGAGAAAGGAGGAGGAGAGGTGTTCACCTGGCAGGAGCCAACTGCATATTAAGACTTCAGCCGAGTAGGCGTTGTTTTATAGGCTCCTAATCAGCCAGTTGGCTTAGAAGGTAAATGGCTTGAGTTGCCAGATAGCGCCATGTATTCAGTTTGTGCGATATATTTAATTAATTAATTCTAATCGAAGACTGAGTTGCCAGATACCATTGTATACATTATTATAGACTCCTAATCAGCCAGTTGGCTTAGAAGGCGTAAATGGCTAGAGTTGCCAGATACCACTTTTTAGCATTGCCAGATGCCATTGTATACATTATTATAGACTCCTAATCAGCCAGTTGGCTTAGAAGGCGTAAATGGCTTGAGTTGCCAGATAGCGCCATGTATTCAGTTGCCAGATACCACTTTTTAGCATTATTATGGCGAGTTGTCTCACTAAACAATTAAAAGATTTCGTGCCATGTATTCAGGCTGAGTTGCCAGATACCACTTTTTAGCATTATTATTGCCAGATACCATTGTATACATTTATAATTCCGCTAGTAGGTTTAGAAGGCGTAACATGTTATAATTATCCAAAAGAATTAAGTAAAACAACATTGCATCATTCTGTTTATTATAAATATCTAGAAAAATAAATATACATTTCAATAATAAATGAGGAATATGCATATAATCCGTCAATACAACAGTACAGGAGAAATATAAACACACACACAATTATGGAGATATATAGAAAATAAATATACATTTCAATAATAATTGAGGAATATGCCTATAATCAAAAAAATATATACACACACACACAATTATGGAGACATATAGAAATAAATATACATTTCAATAATAATTGAGGAATATGCATATAATAATATACACATATGATATAGAAATATGCACACACACATTATGGAGATATATAGAAATAAATATACATTTCACTAATAATAGAAATATGCATATTCCTTCAAATAACAGTACAGGAGAAATATCACGCAAAATATAAATACATTTCACTTTTTTTCAAAATACTAAACTCGCACTTAATCGAGTTTACAATTACATCATTATTGCTCTGCATTACGCAGTATATGCGGTTTAATAATATTTCACCGCTTAAAGTATAGGGAAACCTGTATTCGATATGAAGGGCTTTCATATCGTTCAGTACTATTTTTGTTCCCACTTTACAACCGGTTGGTAAGTCATCTTTAAATACGTCTAGAATACAATCAAAAGCACGCACAAAGAGTTCATCGTTAGCTACATTATTAAACACAAGTTTATAAACACGCTTTTCCAATCGAGGGTTTATTTCTACCGACTCGAGCTTTTCAATCGTGAACTCATCTTCACTCAACATAGCGGCAATTGAAATAATCTTCTAAATCGTTACGACAACTGCGCGTTATATAAAGAAATAGTTCTTCAGGGTGAACGGTGTAGGTGAGCTCAGCCTTGTACCGATCAATTGCTTTGTACCAAAGTTCATGGTATTTCAAAGAGTCTAAACTTTTTAAATAAACGTCCAGCTCTAGACCATTCTCACCCTGTTCAGCCCTACACTCGGTAAACCCATCGAGCAGAGCGGTGTATGCGTATTCAAGTACTGTATCAAAATAAAGCATATCCGTAACACGCGCGTCTAATATAGGTTTCAGCTTGCGGAATCCGACGATTTCAAACATTCTGTCGAGGATGAAACGGTTTCGCGTAGGAACAAGAGCGTTATTATCAGAAGCATTCTTCCACATCAGCCGTATATCAATGCACGGCCGATCGTTATTTATACACAACGTACATACAACGGCGTATGAGGGTGCGTCACTAATCTGCTCTCTTCTTGTACCTACGTTAGCAGGTATTTTATAACGATCTTCACTCCACTTCTCAACTATCACGAAGATTCTATTCATCTCCTCGACACTTAAATAAACCCGTTTGTTTGTTTGTCTACATTCCGTTTCCAGTACATAGCTAACGGTACCGGATTTACGCCTGAACACGCGCAACGATTTCGTCACGGACACATCGTACGAGGCGTTGAGAATGCTGCTCAAAGGAAGTTCCATCGTATTCGAGGAGCGCACGTCCACTCGGTTCAAGCTCTGAGATAACTATGAGCCGTGTGAGGCACGCAGGTAGGCAGGAACGGTTCGACGGGGCGGCTGACTCGATGATACGTGAATGGGGTTGTTCGAACTCGTATGATCCGCGAGTCGCACCGAATTGTTGTACATATTGGGTAGGTGTTTTTCCGGTACAAGAATTAATTTCGGTTTTTCACTACCATACTACGCACCAGACAGTTTACCTCAGGATAATTTTCACGAACTAGGCACATTTTATGTTTTACTAAACATCTTCACACTCCGGCGCACTATTTGAGAGGAACATATGCTCATATTTTTCCTTTCTGCCCATCAAACGATACTCGTCTCTAAAGTCTGTTAAAAACTCACGCAGGGCACTAGCCACAACCTCACTACGAACCTCATCATGATATACATTAATATAGTGATAAAAATACTTAAGATTGTCCATGATCACGAGATTCACATTTTCAGTCGTAGGGTATGAGTAATCGACATGGTGTAGCATGACGTAATACCGCTTGTCACACCACCCATCCGCAAGACTCATTATCCATACCTGCTGCTTCTCTTCTGCACGCGTTGTTTCTTTTACTTCACGGTATATGTGAGACTTTATAAAGTTTAGCTCTGCAGCATACTTCAGCACATCGTCTGTGCAACGAAAGCCTTCAACGGTCTCACCAGAACATCCGTAGAGTATTTGTACATCTTGCAACTTCGCACAATCCAATGTGGTTTTAAAAGAGGCATAGGAGGGGGGAATAGGAAGTTTTTCGGTATCCACCACATCCTGGCACTTTGCTGAATACCATTTCATAAACGTTGTACAAGCAATATTAAAGGTAGCCATTTGAATACACGTCTGATCTTTTCTTCTGAATACACGTCTGATCTCAAGGGCTTACTGCAGTCGACTGACCACGCAGGGACTCCCAGATAGTAGCATGACTCACGTTGCTGATCTTACAGTGGGCGGAGCTTAGAACTTTCACCTGCGCACACACACACACACACACACACACACACACACACAGGAGAAAGTAAACGCTAATTGAAACATGATTTATTTAATAAACGAGATATTCAAGTTATATATATATTATTTACAAATACGATTTAATAAACGAGATATTCAAGTTATATATATATTTACAAATACGTGTAATAAATCAATAGATACATCAAAGATTATATACAAGACAAATACGTGTCAGTTAACAATAGAAGCATCAAACGTTATGGTATCCAAAGGGTACGGTATCATAGGTACCAGGTAACTGGTAACGTTTCCTATAGGTGTTACGGCACACCTTCGTACCCCTAAGTTCCTTCACGCCCCCCAGCTTCTGCGCCCGAAAATTGTGAGTGCCTACAATTAGTTGGGGAGGTCGTTCGCCCTCATCATCGTCCAAACACACTAGATCCTTCAACGATTCAAAGTTAACAACCCGCCGATTCGCATGGTTGAGCGTAATACCCTTTGCCTTCACGATATATTTCATATCCTCCCCCACCCTGACCCGTACCCCATAAGTTTTAGGTCCTGTTGAGACAAAAGAGTCGGCGTATGCGTTGTCCCCATACTCATCCTTGATCTCATCAGTGAGCTCGCCGAGGAACTCCCCAATAGCGGGCATGTATTCACCCTCCCTCTCTGTGAATATCACGCTATCTGTATCGGCATACAATACTCTCCGCCCAAGAGAATGCAATAGACCCCAAAGTTTTATACGGGCGTAGGCTGTTGTGAAGCTGGCCACAGGTATGTTTGTAACCCTTGAGGTATCTGTGGCCAATTCAGTGTTGTTGTACTTTATTATGTAAGTATTACCTACATTCACGATCTCCATGACCTCTTTATCGGGAGCATTGGCATAATCCCAGACATCACTATAACTTTGTGCCAAATGAATGTTCCCTTTGCCGGTATTCTGCGCAAATTTTCCCCATAGACTGTTTAGACACAACTTTGCACTAAAGCGCTTGCCAGGATTCTTTGCAATTTGGACACGATCAAGTTGTATACCTTCGCGGTCGCGGTAACGTTGAATATAGGCAGACTTTTCATCTTCGGTATCAACTCCTCGCGGATACCCTGATGCCTCAACCTTATCCTTCAAAAAGGCGTTTATATATGGTGTGAAAAGGTTGGGTAGCTTCTGAAACCTCCACACCTCATGTATCTTCAGTATTCTATAACCATGGCGTACGGCTAGGGCCAGCTCAGGACTTGTATATACGCCTCTGATCTTACGCTGGTGGGGTATATGGTTACAATCGCCGTTATCCTCTTCCGCGCACTTCACGCACAGGGGAAACATGAGCTTGTCGTCGATAACGACAGGTAAGATTGGCATCCATAAATTGCGTGGGGGGAGTACGTCTACGAAAGAGAGCCCAAAGTAACGATCATTCAAATTTCTTGAAAATTCATTGATGGAGGGCAGGTTAGGTCCCACCAGTTTCTCAGGAGCGCCCACGGGGTACGGATTGTTCTTCATCACGTATGGGTATAAAGAACAGAAATCGTAGTAATGGAGCTTCACGCCCTCCGTAGGTGGAAAGTATAGTCTGAATGGATTTGTACGTCCTCCAAACAAGCTATCACCACATTTGAGAGGATCCAGCACCATTGAACGCTTGATCGTGTTTATTTCCTCACGGTACACCTCGTCTGTCTCCATCCGTGCATCATATTCATGCTCCCACAAGACTTTGTGAGTGAACTGTGATCCTATAAGTTGATCGCGGGTGCGGGTCCATGCAAGACAGTCGGCAGGAGATCTACCGTGGATATCTCCGGCGATTCCGCACTCAGGACGGGGGCATCCATGCCACCAGCATCCGTTAAAGGAGTACACAGTCTTCACACCAGTGACACGGTTTTCACTTAACCCATCAACCCAAAAAACACGTCCATTAATCTTAATGGGTACTTCACCCGTGTTGCGGGCGTGCTTTATGTATACACCTGTCTGTTGCTGTAGGTGTATGAGCCAGTAAATAGCCTTGTGTCCGTAACTGCGGGGTTTGTTTCGGTGAATAATGGCTAAGGTGTCTTTAGGCATGAAGTTATTCTTGAACACCGTAAAACATAATGATGCGATGGTGGTTGCGACTTGCAGTGGATCGCATTTGAAACGGGCTATGTACATCCTTCTAAAGGCCTGGAAACATACTCTAAGCACGCGCACATCATTCACGCAATAACGCTCACATTCATCAGCTATATTATAAGGGTTACTTTCATTAAAACTGTTGTAGTATCGATCAAAGTCTTCACGTTCATCCATACAGTCATAAATAATGTTTGGGTGGTGGTGGGCCTACGTAGTTTAAAGTCTCGCTGGTGAGGAAAGTGTAAGGGAAGTATCCTTTGGAAACTTCAGCTGCTACTCCCATCACCTTGGGTAGCTTTGCTAATTTACAAGGTGTGAATAATAAAGTATCTTTAAATTGTACATTGCCTCTTATCTGCATCTGTATTAATTTGTTGCCTCTTTTCAATGGATCACCTGTAAATATCTCAGAGGATTCGTGTTCAAGCAACTCCTTATAAAGGAACTGCGTGTCAAACTTTGCCCCGTTATGGGCGAGAATATACACAGTCATTTTTTTGAACTTGTCGGCTAACTTGACAATATAGGACACAAATAGTTTCACAGGACTATCGCGGACATTCGTTTTAAAAACGTTTGTCCGTTTACCGCATTTGGGGCACTCGTCACATTCGATCCCCATACACTCATCACAGATGGTCTGGCTCACAAGTAAATGTGGAATTACCTCTTTGGTTTCAGCGTTCGTATATGTTTCTATATCGTAGTATACAGTTATACAAGGGTTATTTTTAGGCTTAGCATCTTTCATATAACATACATGCTTTACTCCATCCGCCTTATATTCCTCCTGGCATGTAGGACAGTGAATTTCGTCACACTTGTGCTTAAATTTCCCCAATTATCCATTGTGTGAAACATACCACATTCACAGATTCTCATTTTCCTGCACGTGCCAATTGATTTATGGAAATCAAAGCAGTTATTATTGAAGAATGTGCGTCTACACACATCACAGTCTCTCTTCTCAGCTTCAACTACACGGCTTTCACATTTGGTGCTTTTACACTGCTCACATACCATGTGACATTCTTTACAATGTCTCACTATATCATCCGCAAACTCGAGGCACCCCTTACACAAATCATGATGTCTCCCATATTTTCGACTTTTGTCATAACTCGCGTAAAGCCACCTTATATTACGGATGGGGAGATACGTTGTCCCTGACAATCCTAAAATAAGTAGGGGTCTTGTACGATCTCTCACACAGCTTTTAAAAACATACACAGTCCTACGACGATCATCCAACCCAAATACAACTATACGGACATTCATTTCCTGTTCTACCATTCTCAGCTCTTCAGGACCCATATTACAGTCAAATTCAAGTTCACAGTCTACAGCTAGTTTACGGGCACGTTCCACGACCGTAGGCAACCAAATTTTTTGAGTCCGTGTATTTTGTACAGTAAACATACGTGCTAAGAGTACTGCTATAAAGCCGCAACCACGATCGACGTTTATATGCTTTCGGTAAATAGTCGGAGAATTGAAGTTAAGAGTATACGGTATGGCACTATGGCCCGCAACACGGAATACACGATCAATATTTACCGTGAAGTTGTCCATATTAAAGGCTATACTACTTTGGGCGGCCTGCATTATACGTCCTAATATATATTCTACATCTTCAGCCGCCAAACGTCTAAATGGCACTATCACCCAATAATCATCTACATCACCGTCATCTGACCCGAATCCAAAGGACAGACTCGTCCTGACTTCACGCTCGTCGCGATTCTGAAGAGCAAACTCTACAATACGCTGTACAACCCGGCGTAGCCCGCGCTCAATTCCATTGCTATACATGGCTCTAGGGTCGACCCTGACTCTATACCGATTTCTAGTCAAGGCTGGGGTGGGGGCTGCGGAGCGCACCAACTCAAACATTATATCATCCTCAACCGAACGGGGGGCAACTGTGGCGGATGAATTATTGGGTATATTAGCGGAAGGTGCTGATGGGGGGCCTGTTGCGTAGGAGGTTGATGGTTGGGGATCTATTATTGTAGACTTAACAGAACGGGGGGCAACTGTGGCGGATGAATAAGGGGATATATTAGCGGGAGGTGCTGCTGGGGGGATTGTTGCGTAAGAGGTTGAGGGTTGGGGATCTATTACTGGTGCAACAGGCGCGTATTTCGGTCGCTTTATACCTGACGTGGGGTTCTCTTCATCATACCTCCGCTTTGAACGTGCTACCGGTATCGCTGGTGAGGGTTCGTTGATGGGATGCTCTACCTCATCGTCATTCACGGTTCTGCGGGAGAAGAAAGCAAAATATAAGGAACAGCACTCAAAATTTGTAATATTTTGTAAATGACCCACTTAGGAGTGTGACGTGTTAGAAATGGACTCTGTAGAAAAATTCAGATTCACGAGTCCATCCACATGTATTATATCTGGACCTACAGGATGTGGTAAAACTGTGTTTATACTTAAAATCATTAAAGAAAAGGGAGAGATGTTCTCGAAATTTGTGCATAAAGTTATATGGTGCTATTCGACGTATCAATCAGTGTTCAACGAGTACCAAGATGATATTTTGTTCCACAAAGGCGTATATGACGTTAATTCGTTAAAGGGAAATGAACATACATCATTGTAATTGACGATCTCATGTTGGAGATGGATAAAACGTGTGCCGAGACATTTACAGTATTCTCCCACCATCTTAACATAAGCGTGTTCTTCATCAATCAGAATCTATTTTTCAAAAATAGATACATGCGCGATGTGTCGTTAAATACACAATATCTAGTCTTATTCGCGCAACGTAGAGATGTATCACAAATTGGGGTATTAGCCAATCAAATGTTCCCGAATCAGCGTAAGGAGTTTTTGGAAGTTTATAAAGAAGCTACAAGCACGCGTTACGGATATTTGCTTTGCGACCTTCATCCGCGAAACACGTTTAGAGTGCTTCTACGAACGAATATATTTCAAAACGAGCCTGAAACGGTGTATATTGCAGAATGACAAAGAGACTAAAGAAATACCGTGAATTAATAAAATCTATCATCGACTGCCCCGGGCAATGCAGCAGATGTTTATTAAAAATATCGACGCCGACTTTTTAAAATGCATCTGTGAAATCTGTCTTAACGTTATAAATTGCAATGTATCAATGAAAACCCATCAGAAGGCTCCCCTACGCCGCTACAAGAACATAATACGTGCACTCGCTCGTAAAAGTCAAACTGTAGCGAAGAAAAAACGAATTATTGTACAAACAGGAGGGTCATTTCTCCCCATCTTATTTTCAGTTTTGGGTCCTTTACTGACTAATATAATGAAGAAAGTGTTAGTGATTCCCCACGAGGTGTACGCTTCACTGCAAAGGAATCCAGACGCGGATCTAGATCCCCGTAAAAGCAGACTTAAAAGAATGGAAAGCGAATTGCTAGCCCTATTAAACAGTGAAAAAACACCTGATGAGAAAAGAATCTTATACCAAGAAGCTCTGCAGAAATTTCTTCACGAGAATGAAAATTATAAGAGCCCTACAGAGATTCCTGTGGTTATTAGGCACAGCACGGGAGACGATGGACATGGCGACATAGGATCTGTGCCCGACGATACAGCTGACCAACCAAAAATTAAGGGACCACACAACATATCGAACATGTATTAAAAAGCACCCTCCCACATACATTGATGAGTAAAGGCTTAAGTCTTTATAATCTATTGAATGAGGATCCAGCCATACAATGGACCGATACAGGAAGGATTGTGGAAGGATCAAAGGTACAGGGATCGAATATCGTAGACATTGTCCATGATCTGGTGAGAAAGTGGGATAGGCCATCACCATCAGGATGGAAGCATATTAAAGCAAGACTACAACAAATAAATGTCCCTAAACGTTGATAGGAAATCTGAACAGGTTAAAAGACTTGGAACATGCAACGCATGTGACACAATTGAAGACGCCGTCACCCCCGGCGGTAACACCTTTGAAGAGGAGCAAGAAGAGGTTAAACCAACCCGACCCACGTGCCTCTAAAATACGCAAATGGCTAACGTATTAACTAAACGCTATTATGACGTTTCTAACCCATCCTCTTACGGCGGTGTAGATAGACTGTACAAAGTGTTTACGGAGTAGGGAAAAAAGATGTTGAAAGATTTTTGAGGAGCAGGACGCTTATACGCTTCATAAGCCTGTGAGAAAAAGGTTTAAAACAGCCAAGACAACGGCTTCTTCGATTGATTCTATTTGGCAAGCAGATTTAACAGACATGCAAAGATATTCTGTGTATAACGATGGTTACCGCTACATTCTATTCATAATAGACGTATTCTCTAGATATCTGTGGCTAGTTCCTCTGAAAAATAAATCACCTGAAACAGTTGCTAAAGCCACCAAAACGCTAATGTTAAAAGAAAACAGGGTTCCTGGCTATTTTTGTACGGATATGGGGAAGGAATTTATAGGCCGTGCTTTACAGAACATGTTGAGAGTTTAATATCAGCTATTACACAACCAATTCTATACATAAGGCTTCTTTAGCTGAAAGAGTTCAGCGCACCATAAAGGACCGCATGCACCGTTATTTTACACATGAAAACACATACAGATTTCTAGACATTCTGGAATCATTGGCATCATCCTACAACCGCTCACACCATCGCACGATTGGGACAGCACCTAACGAAGTTTTAGAAAGAGGTAAGCTCCCGAGAAGAGATGGATCACCACCACCACACTCGGCGCGCTTCAAAATCAATGATTATGTAAGGCTGTCGCGTTCGGGGAATAAATTCGCAAAGGGTTTTGAGCAAGGATGGACACGCGAGATTTTTAAAGTTAGGGCTATGAGACCTAAAGGTGAGATAATGATGTATTACATTGAAGATTTGAATGGGAAGAAATCTCAGGAGGCTTTTCCCGCGAGGAATTGCAGAAAGTTGCGTTTAATTTAGGAAAAAATGTGTTTAAAATTGAGAAAATTTTAGGAAACAAAGGTTCAGGAAGGAGAAAAATGTACCTGGTGAAATGGCTAGGGTACCCTGAAAGCTTCAACACCTATATAAAAGCTGATGCAATAATGAAGCTTAAATAGTATGCAACATGGCTCCTAACCATTTCTACGTCACACTCCCGTCCTCCTCGTCCCTGTCTGTACACCCTAATAACACACTAGCCAACTTTGTAACAGAACTCCACGGGCACATTGAATTGGGTCGTGATTCGTATGAGGTGGGGATATGCGAAATTCAGCTGGACACCAACTTTTTAAATATTGAACATAAGAAACCGTTTTTCGATTCTTAGAGACATTGACGAGTGTGAAAAAGCTGGGGTAGCTATGGATGAAAACTATGCGTATCGCTCGGACTAAGGCTTCGGTATTACAGTACAGAAGTAAGACTAGGACCGGGTCAATATGGTTCGGTCGAGGATGTTGTGGAGAGGCTTAAACGTAAGTTGAGAAACTCAAACCTTACGAATGATTTAGTATACGAATCGTAAACAACCCTGCACATACACTAATCCTAAAATCAAAGACTAACAGACGTATTAAAGACCATAGAAAGTTCAAAATTCTAACCAATGGCCGATATAGCGCAGCCTTCCAAAGACAACATTTCACGAGACACAGTATACTTGTCCAATTAATGTATCAATTGAAGATGGCGAAATTGGCTGAAAGGTCCCCAGACATGTGCTATAGTTACAGTAATATAGTGGAGCACCAGTTTGTTGGGGATACCCACGCACGCCTGTTGCGCATTGCTCACATCCCCAACCATAGAGGAAGGAGTTTGAGTATTACATATGACAGACCCCATAATGTGAATGTCGCAACTAATTTAATAACCAATATCTCAATATATTTAAGAATGATTGAGGGTGAAAACTTCCCATTCGGTAACGGGAGCTTAACAGTGAAGCTACACTTTCGACGCACTGAGTTATAATGGATAGAAAGCCTTTCACCGGGGTGAGATAACCTCGCGGTAGTGGACTTGGATCCATTTTTTCATCCATACTACGTACGGCTGTTCCTTTGCTGAAGAGGGGTGCCAGATACCTCGGAAGGAAAGCGCTACAATCAGGCCGGGGCTAAACCTAAAGAAGCTCTAAAAAAACATTTAAAGCGTACACGGGACAAAATCATCAAAGATGCAAAGAGAAAAATGCGTGATGGCGGGAAGAAGAAGAAGAGGGCTGCCCGGAAGAATGGGTCACGTGGTATTAAACGTAAAAGGCTATCAAAAAAGAAGTGCTGTAAGCGAATGAAACCTATGGTTGACCACTTTTTTGAATATATAAGCTAATGACATTGATCTCTGAATCATAGTTTGTTTACCACTTGTCGAGAGAGGAGGCCTATTTCTAACATCGCCATGGCACGCTTCATCCACCCATGTAGTTCACAATGCTGTAAATCGGAGCTGTCCTTTTTTGAGCTGCCACCAACAAGTTTTCTATTGAGCACAGTGATTTTATTACAATTAACCCTTTAAACACAATTAGTTCCCCGAGTGCCATATAGAATTCGTGATACCCAGCTCAGGCCTTACTTTTTTGATCCAAGCTGTATGCACATGTACGCTAAGCTACGTATAGCCCATTCTGATGGAACGGTCTACGATGACAAATATGCTGTATACCCTGAAACAAACTTTCTGCACTCCATATTCAACCAGTGTGACGTATATTTAAATCAGACCAACATATCGGCAGGCACGGGGTACTATCATCTACGCGCCTATCTGGAAAATGTCCTCAACTTTTCCAAAGAAGCGAAGGCTACCTTTTTAAGTGCCGAGGGATATTATCAAACTAAAGATGAAAGTAGTATAAAGGACAAATTTAAAAATTCTAAAAAGAAAATATACGAGTGTTTTGGACGGTTGCACACAGATTTCACTTTCCAGGAGAAGTTGCTTGTCAACGGGGTGGATATGAAAATAAAGCTCACCCGCACGAGTCCTGAGATCTGCTTAAATCTGGATGCTGATCAAGAAGAGGGTGCAAAGCCCGTTGTGGTTCACATTATGGACACATACCTCCGCGTACGGCGAGTGAAATTAAGTTCACCAAAACAACTAGAAATTGAGAAAAATTTACTAAACGCTACAGTGAAATATCCTATTAACAGAGTACAAATCAAACTATATACGGTTCCTGCAGGGTTGGCATCGAAGCAGATAGAAAACATTGCCCTGGGAAATCTTCCTAAAAGGATATTAATCGGTATGCAGGACCATGCTTCGGTGAATGGAAAATATAAAAGAGTGCCTTTAAATTCGAGAATTTCGGACTTAAAAATATAACTCTATACGTTAATGGCACTGCTTTGGGTGGAACAATGGGTACGGACTATTCATCAGACGCTGTGTTACCTCTTTGTGCCAGAGCCTATAGTAATCTGACCCATATTGCAGGTGATTGTGATGAGCTTGGTAATGGGGTAACGCAGGAAGAATTCATTGATCAATTTAACCTTTATCCGTTTGACATTACACCTGACTTATCTGCTAGCGTAAATACCCATTTAACCCCACAGCAGAGCGGAAACATCTCAGTGCGGCTGGAATTCGCCAAGCCTATAGACGCTCCTATTAGTGTACTAGTATATCTCGAATCGCAAGCCCTAATAGAAGTAGATAGATTTAGGAGCGTTATCACTGACTTTTAAAATGGATGCTAATACACTTCAGAAAGTAATGAATAGTGAACGAGTCACACGTTCCAAATTTATCGGCGTGTTTGCGAAGAATGAAACATTGAGTTTGCCAAGTACGCGAGAATGCGGTAGTCTTATTGTGAACACAGATGTCATCGGTAATGAAGGGATTCATTGGATCGCTGTCTATTTTAAAAATAGACAGCGCCTGTACTATTTTGATTCACTCGGTACTCAACCCTGGAGTGACCCTATTATTGTAAAATTTCTCGCTCAGTTACATATTCCCGAAGTTGTATGGAACCCGTTTCGTATACAAGGATATTTTAGTAATGTTTGCGGAATGTACTGCGTCTCATTTCTCATGCATATGTCATGTGATAAAGAATTTATAAATTTTTAAAATTTATTTGACCCGTGCCACACTCGCCGAAACGATGAAATGGTATGCAGACAGATAAAAATCCGTTTTCCAATTGTACGTACTCGTTGTATAGTATAATGTTTTTGTTCGTGTGTGTATATTTGTAACGGTATATTCTGTAGTTGGTTATTGTACTGATTTCTTTCATTTAATAAATTTATGAAAATATATTGTCTTCTTACCCCAAAAAGATCGAAAAACACTTACATTATTTCGGTGTGACATTCATTATGCTGACTGATCAGTATATCCTCCGTATTCATGACACGAGATTCTTCAAAAGATTGTATAACACGTGTCAAATCCTCATCGGACCTTAAAGGAATAATGTTCATTCTTTTAAAACATATACAGAGTATACAGACAGCCCCATTATGTGAAGATATCTTTGGTTCGAAACTCATTTAAGAGGTAAATCCAAATAACATTTAAAACGATTGCCATAAAAAATTTCGATTTTAGCATAATGGCGATAAGAGGTAAACCAAATAACATTTAAAACGATTGCCATAAAAAATTTCGATTTTTGGTGAGTATCTAAATGAAGTATTTGACGAGATACTACAACCCTCCATATATATAAATCATGTTTCTTGAATTATAGACACTTACATTTCTATGGTAGTCCCTTGCGTCGGATTGTAAGGAGCGTCACTGCAAATATCTTCAACGGTTTGCGTTGGAAATAATTCATCACGGTCAATTGCGTTAAAAAGATTAATTGCAGTTAATGCTGCAGTGTCACTTCTTCATACAAATCCGGGGAGACGTACAGTTCGTGGTCCATGGTGGAGGAATGCACTGGCAGAGGGAATGATTATTCACTGACGCGAAAATAGCTACTGTTACTCCAAACTGAAAAATATCCCCTTTTATATGCACAATCGCCAAGCTCCGCCCCAAAAGATTAAGGCCAGATGTTCGTAGTGATTGGCTGCCGGTGTAGCTGGGTGGAGCTATGATAAGTTTGTGTACCAATCCGCTATAACGGGTCCGGACGAG